>JAACNH010000286.1:169930-269442 GCA_019447015.1 Hymenochirus boettgeri | reverse complement strand
GAATGTCCGGTTCTTTACTGGTTATCTAGCAGGTGGAACCACCTACAGGAATGTCCGGTTCTTTACTGGTTATCTAGCAGGTGGAACTACCTACAGGAATGTCCGGTTCTCTACTGGTTATCTAGCAGGTGGAACTGGAACCACCTACAGAACCACCTACAGGAAATGTCCTTCTTTCGAGTATCTAGCGGGGAACCACCTACAGAACCACCTACAGGAATGTCCGGATTTTTACTGGTTATCTAGTGGTGGAACCACCTACAAGAACCACCTACAGCATGTCCGGTTCTTTTCTACTGTTTTATCTAGCAGGTGGAACCACCTACAGGAATGTCGGTTTCTTTACTGGGTATCTAGCAGGTGGAACCACCTACAGAACCACCACATGGAATGTCTGGTTCTTTACTGGTTTTCTAGCAGTGGAACACACCTACAGAACCCCTACAGAATGTCCGTTTCTTTACTGGTTATCTAGCAGTGGAACCACCTACAGGAATGTCCGGTTCTTTAACTGGTTATCTAGCAGGTGAACCACCTACATAACCACCTACAGGAATGTCCGGGTCTTTACTGGGTATCTAGCAGGTGGAACTACCTACAGAACCACCTACAAAATGGTTCTCTGGTTTTTACTGGTTATCTAGTCAGTTGAACCACCTACAGAATGTCCGGTCTTTAACTGGTTATCTAGCAGGGGGAACTACCTACAGGACCCGCTACAGGAATTCCGGTCTCTTTACTGGTTATCTAGCAGGTGGAACTACCTACAGGAATTCACGGTTTTCTCTTACTGTTATCGTTGCAGGGTGGAACCACCTACAGGCATGTCCGGTCTTTACGGTTATCAAGCCGGTGGAACCACCTACAGGATGCGTTCTTATGGTACAAAGCTGTGCCCACCCAGGTTCTTCTCTTTGCTGGTTATCTAGCGGTTGGAACCACCTACAGGAATGTCCTTTCTTTACTGGTTATCTAGCAGGTTGAATCCCACCACAGCACCACCTACAGAATATCCATTCTTACTAGTTTCTATAGGTGTTTGGAACCACCTACAAATGTCCGGTTGTTTTGTCTGGTTCTCAGCAGGTGGGAAACCAACCATCAGACCCTACGGAATGTCCCGTTCTCTACTGGTTAATCCTAGCCTGTGGAACCACTACAGGAATGCCTATTCTTTCCGGTGTATCTAAGTCGGGTGTGGAACCACCTACACACGAATGTGAAGCATACAGTGAACCACCACGGAACCGTCTTGTGTTTCCAAGGTGACCCTACAGTGTCTCTGTTTATCAAGCAAGATGTGTGAAACACCTAACAGAATGTGGGTTTCATGTCTGTGTGCTGGTACCTTCGGTGGACTGCTTCTCTCCAGGCGAATGCTCTTGCTAGCCTCTTTCTTTGCTGCCTTATCTGCTGTAGGGTACACCCGTTAACCAACCTACAGAATGGTCCAGTTCTTTGTGGTATATAAGCAGGTGGAACACCTACAACCTACGAGGGAATGGTCCGGTTCTTAATATGGGTTTCCAAGGCAGTTGGAAACCACCTACAGGAATTTCCGTTCTTTACTGGTTATCTAGCAGAGTTTGAACTACCTACAGGAACAAGGAATGTCCGGTTCTTACTGGTTATCTAGCAGTGGAACTACCTACAGGACTGTCCGGTTCTCTACTGGTTATCTAGCCAGGGAACCACCTACAGGAATGTCCGGTTCTTTGCTGGTTATCTAGCAGGGTGGAACCACCTACAGAATGTTCCGGTTCTTTACTGGTTATCTAGCAGGTTTGGAACCACCTACATGAATGTCCAGTTCTTTGCTGGTTATCTAGCAGGTGGAACCACCTACAGGAATGTCCAGTTCTTTGGCTGGTTTAGCAAGTGCAGGTGGAACGACCTACAGGAATGTCCAGTTCTTTGCTGGGTATCTTTCAGTGGAACCACCTACAGAATTCCAGTGTTCTTTGCTGGGTATCTCAGCAGGGTGGAAACCACCCTTCAGAACCACCTACAGGAATGTCCGTTCTTTAATGGTTATCAAGCAGTGGACCCACGCTACATGAATGTCCGGTTCTTTACTGGTTATCTAGCAGGTGGAACCCCCACAGGAATTTCCAGTTCTTTGCTGGGTATCTAGCAGTGGAACCACCTACAGAACCACTCTACAGGAATGTCCGGTTTCTTTTACTGGTTATCAAGCATGTGGAACCACCACAGACCACCTACAGGAATGTCTCTTTTACTGGTTATCTAGCAGGTGGAACCACCTACAGGAATGTCCCAGTTCTTTGCTGGGTATCTAGCAGGTGGAACCCCTACAGGAATGTCCGGTTCTTTACTGGTTATCAGCAGGTGGAACACCTCAGGAATGTCAGTTCCTGCTGGTTATCTAGCAGGTGGAACCACCTACAGGAATGTCCGGTTCTTTACTGGTTATCTAGCAGGTTGATCCACCTACAGAACCACCTACAGGAATATCCAGTTCTTTACTAGTTATCTAGAGGGTTTGGAACCACCTACAAGAATGTCCGTTGTTTACTGGTTATCCAGCAGGTGACCCACAGACCACCTACAGGATTTCCGGTTCTTACTGGTTATCAAAGGCAGGTGGAACCACCACAGAACACCTGCAGGCATGTCCGGTTTCTTTACTGGTTATCAGAGGTGGAACCACCTACAGGAATGCCAGTTCTTTTGCTGGTATCTAGCAGGTGGAACCACCTACAGGAATGTCTGGTTCTTTACCTGTTATCAAGCAGGTGGTACCACCTACAGGAATGTCCAGTTCTTTGCTGGGTATCTAGCAGTGGAACCACCACTACAGGAATGTCAGTTCTTTGCTGGTTATAGCAGGTGGAACCCCTACAGAACCACCTACAGGAATGGTCCGGTTTCTTTAATGGTTATCAAGCAGGTGGAACCACCTACAGGAATGTCCCCGTTTCTTACTGGTTATCTGCAGGTGGAACCCTACAGGAATGTCCGGTTCTCTACTGGTTTCTGCAGGTGGAACCACCTACAGGAATGGTCGGTTCTCTACTGGTTATCTAGCAGGTGAACCACCTACAGGAATTCCGGTTCTTTTACTGGTTATCTAGCAGTTGATCCACCCACAGAACCACCTACAGGATATCCCTTCTTTACTACTCTTCTACCGGTTTGGAACCACCTACACAGATGTCCTGGTTGTTTACTGGTTATCCTAGCAGGTGGAACCACCACAGGAATGTCCGTTCTTTGCTGGTATATAGCAGGTGGACACTACAGAACCCTACAGAATGTCCGGTTTCTTTAATGGTATTCAAGCAGTGGAGGAACCACCTACAGGATTCCGGTTCTTTTACTGTTACTAGCAGTGGAACTACCTACGGATGTCCGGTCTCTACTGGTTATCAAGCATGTGGAACCACCTACAGGAATGTCCAGTTCTTGCTGGGTATATAGCAGGTGGAACCACCTACGAACCCCTACAGGATGTCCGGGTTCCTTTAATGTTATCACAGCATGGAACCACCTACAGGAATGTCCGGTTCGTTACTGGTTATCTAGCAGGTGGAACACCTACATGAATGTCCCGGTTCCTCTAACTGGTTATCTAGCAGGTGAACCACCTACAGGAATGTCCGTTCTCTACTGGTTATCTATCAGAGGTGGAACCACCTACAGGAATGTCCGGTTCTTTACTGTTTTAGCAGTTGATCCACCTACAACCACTACAGGAATATCCAGTTCTTTACTAGTTATCTAAGCGGGTATTGGAGAACCACCTACAAGAATGTCCGGTTGTTTACTGGTTATTCTAGCAGGTGAACACCTACAGAACCACCTACAGGAATGTCCGGTTCTTTACTGGTTATCTAGTCCAGGTGGAACCACCACAGAACCACCTACAGAATGTCCGGTTCTTTTTAACTGGTTCATCTAGCAGGTGGAACCACCTACAGGAATGTCCAGTTCTTTGCTGTTTCTCTAGCAGGTGGAACCACCTACAGAATGTCAGGTTCTTTACTGTTATCAAGCAGGTGGAACCACCTACAGGAATGTCCCAGTTCTTTGCTGGGTATCTAGCAGGGAACCACCTACAGGAATGTCCAGTTCTTTGCTGGGTATCTAGGCAGTGGAACCACCTACAGAACCACCTACAGGAATGATCCGTTCTTTAAAATGGTATCACAGGTGGAACCACCTACAGAATGTCCGTTTCTTTACTGGTTTCTAGCAGGTGGAACCACCTACAGAATTTCCAGTTCTTTGCTGGGTACTAGCAGTGGACCCACCTACAGACCACCTACAGCAATGTCCCGGTTCTTTTTACTGGTTATCTAGCAGGTGGAACACCCTACAGGCATGTAACGGTGCTTTACTGGTAATCTTAGCAGTGAACCACCTACAACACATACGTGAATGTCCGGTTCTTTACTGGTTATCTAGCAGGTTGATCCACCTACAGAACCACCTACAGGAATATCCAGTTCTTTACTAGTTATCTAGCGGGTTTGGAACCACCTACAAGAATGTCCGGTTGTTTACTGGTTATCTAGCAGGTGGAACCACCACAGAACCACCTACAGGAATGTCCGGTTCTTTACTGGTTATCTAGCAGGTGGAACCACCTACAGGAATGTCCAGTTCTTTGCTGGGTATCTAGCAGGTGGAACCACCTACAGGAATGTCAGGTTCTTTACTGGTTATCAAGCAGGTGGAACCACCTACAGGAATGTCCAGTTCTTTGCTGGGTATCTAGCAGGTGGAACCACCTACAGGAATGTCCAGTTCTTTGCTGGGTATCTAGCAGGTGGAACCACCTACAGAACTACCTACAGGAATGTCCGGTTCTTTAATGGTTATCAAGCAGGTGGAACCACCTACAGGAATGTCCGGTTCTTTACTGGTTATCTAGCAGGTGGAACCACCTACAGGAATTTCCAGTTCTTTGTTGGGTATCTAGCAGGTGGAACCACCTACAGAACCACCTACAGCAATGTCCGGTTCTTTACTGGTTATCAAGCAGGTGGAACCACCTACAGGAATGTCCAGTGGCAGACAAGCCACAAGCCAAGTGGGTATTGCTTTGCTACAGTGTATTATGTAATGCAGGATTGCGGTGTATTATGTAATGCAGGATTGTGGTGTGTTATGTAATGCAGGATTGTGGTGTATTATGTAATGCAGGATTGCGGTGTATTATGTAATGCAGGATTGCGGTGTATTATGTAATGCAGGATTGTGGTGTGTTATGTAATGCAGGATTGCGGTGTATTATGTAATGCAGGATTGCGGTGTATTATGTAATGCAGGATTGCGGTGTATTATGTAATGCAGGGTTGCGGTGTATTATGTAATGCAGGGTTGCGGTGTATAAAGGTAAAGCAGAGAGTGAGTAAGAAGTTGGGTGAGGGGTAAGAATGATAGTTGAGAACATACGTCCATCAGTCCAACCTTTATACCCTACCCATAATGTCTATATAACAGTTTACAAGTAACATGTATTGGAGGTTATATAAGACATACGTCCATCTAGTCCAACCTTTATACCCTACCCATAATGTCTGTATAACAGTCCTACAAGTACATAATAATTTTAGTAATTTTAGAATTTAAACTCCAGCCCACTTGTGAAGCTATTTAATGACTTTTCCATACCACAATCTGCTGGAAGACAGTTCCACAGCTTTACCATTCTTACTGTAAAGAAATCTTTCCTAACCTGAGAAACGTATTTTTCCTCTAATCTCATATCAATACTCCTAGAACTGCCTTTCCTGGCATAATATAGACTTACCCTACCCCATAATGTAGCTCCATTGACCACCACTCTCTGTTTGCGATCCAATACAACCAGTTCTCTAATCCATGTACAAAGTTTTTTTTTCTAGACCAACAGTCCTCAGTTTATACATTAGTCTCCTATGTGGCACAGTAATCAAAAGCTTCTCACAAATCCAAGTATAACCCACATCTACTAATCTAAATTCTATACCCACTCTTCTTAAAAACCAAGCAAGTTCTCACAAGTTTCCAGCACCTTCCCTACCACTGATGTTAGACTTACAGGTCTGTAGCTACCAGACTGGGACGACTACCTTTATTGATATTGGTATTACTGGGCTTTATTCCAATCCTGTGGCACATCCCCAGACTGAATGATGATTCGTATTCATTCAGAATAAATCTAAAAAGATAAGAACAGTGGTCTAGATAAAACTAGACTCAGCTCTCTTAAAGGACAATTATACTCACCCCCCCCTCGTTTCCTTCCCCCCACTCCTGCAAAGTCCCCAGGGTGAGGACCTAAACCTAAGTCCTCACCTCTGGTAAATTATAAAAGTCCTGCACTACTTACTTTTAATCCCCCACACGTCGCTCCTGTCCGGTCCTCCCCCACTGCCACTTTTGAGTGACAGGTCGCGAGCGCAGCCAATGGAAGACACGCTCTGCAAGAGACGTGTCTTCCCATTGGCTGCCTCACGACCTGTCACTCAATGTGGCAGTGGGGAGGATCGGACTGGAGCGACGAGGGAGTGATGTGTGATCGTGGGGCCAACTTGTGACACACGGCTGTAGGACGAACGACCGTTTCAGCCAGATATCATTTATGTATGGGCCCTCAACCTGGCGGATCAATCAATGAGGCCCAACTAAGCCCCTTTACATTAGCCAATACTCAGCCGAACATCACTTGTACCTACAGTCGTGTTTCTCCCCCCAATCGCTCATCTGTATGGACCTTTCGGGTCTATTGATTCCAGGCTTTTTTATAATACAATTGTTATAGTTTGTCCTTACTGGTCTTTGTTCACTCAGGATAGCTCAGCGTTGGGGAATTACTGACAACGTGCCTTTTCCTTGTTTGGTGAGTTAAGATACACGGTGCAAGAGTCCAATGATCTTTTAAGGGGTGGACCTGGTTGTCCTTTTCAGATACATTTCTACAGGTACATTCCCTTTCCTGGCTGTTTGCCTGCACCTAATTTCAAAGCACAGAAGACAAGACCACATTTCTTCTTCCTCTGGGGCTGCTACCCAATCATAGCAAAATTTTGCAGTATTCAAGGCTTAATTATCCCAGTGTGTGGTAGATCTTTGGCTTAAGCACTGGCTCGGCAGGTTGTCTGGGGACCTGTAAACCTTAACCCCCCCCCGAGCGAGGGACGTCAGACCTTTTTGTTGGGGAAGTTAGTGTTAATGAGAAGTTTGAGTCCTTTATTGGACTGAAATAATCCTTGATTTTCATCTCTGTATAATTGGGTCCACAGCTTCTCACTTCTCACTTTTACTGCAGGAGGAGAAACGTCCTGTTCCCTCCCTCCTGTACATGGTGTTGGATAGAACAGGGAGCCCCAGGCAAAGATGGAAAGTTAGAGCTGTACCTTAACTCTCTCTTTTCTATTCTTTCTCCTCTTCACCAGCGTGACAAAGGGGCGTCATGTCCGGTTCAGGGAGTTTGACTATGTATGTGCCACCCCACACACCATAGCATCTTTCCTCCGTTCTTCTGGAGAAGTTTTAGGACCATGCTAAGAATGGAGGTGAGAGCAGGAAGACCAGCCTGGAGGATGTTTTCCTGTGGGGATTCGGATATGTTTGTATTTATTTTGTGTTACTCCCTGTTTTATACTGTATATTAGTTATTAATATGGATTGTTAGCGAAGGATTGATACTCTCTTACATATGATACAGTTTTTAGAGAACTCCAAGGCCATGCAGGGACTTTAATCATAGGGAGTTTATCTAGAGTGGCCACACGGTGACTTTATCTAGAGTGGTCCAGGTGACTTTATCTAGGGTGGCCACAGGTGACTTTATATCTAGAATGGCCACAATGAGTTTAGAGGGGCCACATGTGAATCTATCTAGAGTGACCACAAGTGAGTCTATCCCAGAGTGGCCACAGGTATCTTTATCTAGAGTTGGCCACAGGTGGTCTATCTAGAGTGGCCACAGGTGAGTCTATCTAGAGTGCCACAAGTGACTTTAGCTAGTAGTGTCCACAAGTGACTTTATCTAGATGTGTTCGAGCAAGTGACTTATCTAGTGTCCACAAGTGACTTTATCTATGTCCACACATGTACTTTATCTAGAGTGTCCACAAGTGGACTTTATCTAGAGTGTCCACAAGTGACTTTATCTAGAGTGGTCCACAGTGACTTATCTAGAGTGTTGCACTGTGAAGTCTTTAGCTAGAGTGGCCACAAAGTGACTTTATTAGAGTGGCCACCAAGTGACATCTAGAGTGGCCACCAAGTGACTTTATCTAGAGTGGCCACACTGACTTTTCTAAGTGCCACAATTAGACTTTAGCCTAGAGTGGCCACAAGTGACTTTATCTAGATGCCACAAGGACTTTATATAGAGAGGCCAACAAGTGACTTATCTTCTAGAGTGGCCACAACTGACTTTAGCTAGAGTGGCCACAAGTGACTCAGGTGACTTTTATCTAGAGTGGCCACAGTGACTTTATCTAGATGGCCACAATACTTATCTAGGGAGTTTTATTTGAAGTGCCACAAGTGACTTTAATCTAAGTGGCCACATGACTTTGTCTAGAGTGGCCACAAGTGACTTAGCTAGAGTGTCCCAAGTGACTTTAGCTAGAGTGGTCCACAAGTGACTTTAGCTGAGTGTCCACAAGTGACTTTAAGCTAGAGTGAGCCACAAGTGACTTTAGCTAGAAAGTGTGCCACAAGTGACTTATTCTCTGGGCCACAGTGATTCTAGAGTGGCCACAATTGACTTAGCTAGATGGCCACATACTTGAGTGCGTCTTAGGCTAGAGTGCCACAAAGTGAACTCTTAGCTAGAGTGGCCACAAGTGACTTTAGCTAGAGTGGCCACAAGTGAGGAGTTAGGTTAGGTCCCACTGTGCGCTGTGCATTCCGCTTTCCATTTTGCGAATAGCAATTTAATTTAAATTTAATGTAAATCAAGAGAACGGTTCCCACTGTAGTATTTGTGTTGCAATCTTGTGGTCTTATTTTTTTATGTGCATGCGTGCACCACTTTTTGTCCATGTGTGTCAGAATCGCCTTTAATAATGCGGAGACATGTCCTACAAACTTATTTTTTGCAAGTTTTTTGCTTTTCTTCCTCTCAGTATTTCTTGTTTGACTTGTTGACAAGGACAATAACATAGAAATATCCACATACAGCAATGTCCGTCAGTGTTTATAAAGGAATGAATTGTTGTGAATTAGAACAGCGTTTCTTTAAGTTGGTGTAGGAATCTCTAGTAGATTGGAAGTCTATGAGAGAACATATCTCCCATCCTGTAGCTGGAAAATGCTGCCATGTGGATGGTTTTGGGTCCATAACATCTGACCCAGGACCATCCCATATAAAGGGAAAGTAAGTCAATATTAGGTGATCAGCTACCACCGGTAGACACTTGAATATCTCACTAATGGCTGTCTGACAGTGACCATGTCCGCTCGAGGCCTCGTATCTCCTATTGGCCTTTTGTAACGTATCACGGCTAGCCAGGGTATTACCATTGCTGAGAGACACTGTCGGATGGCAGGTAAGTACAATCCATACAGTACAGTATCTCGGTGAAAGAGACCGATGTATTTTATTGCAGAATTCCTAGACAGCGCTGCAGCATTCTACCAGGACCTCCTGACTGGGAAGAGCTCGAACACGGTTATAGTTCCTACATCGCGAACTTCTGCCACTCGGCAGCGCCAGGCTACCGCTGATGGAACTCCTTAGATGGTGTAGATGCTGCACAGTTCTCCCAGAGCCTAGAGACCTTATGTGAACGCTACAAGCACAGGTAGAGGCCATTTTCCTTTATAGATGATTGACATTTACCTGTAAACATTGATATGATGGGAAAGTTTCTCCTGCGGTTCTGTAGCACACGAAACTCGACACCTTGTCCGGGATGAACATTTTAGTAAGTTGCCAATTTAAACCGAATCGGATTTTACACATCTCACCTTCAGCTTTAAACCGATCATACACTGGTCCTTCTAACCAATCCAATCATCTGATCTGAGCTCCTTCTGTTCCGCTCAGTGTGAACATTTTCCCAGGATCCATCTTCCTTAAAGGGCCCAGTCCCTTGCTGATCTGCTGCATCTCCCCTCTCTGCTTCCTGGTCACGGCTGTCAGTCAAAGGCGGGACAGTGACGTTACGTCCATCAAAAAAGTAAGTTGGTTTCTATCTGATTTAGTTAGAACACGAGGTAAATACACTATTCCTACCTCCGTTCTTCAGTAAATCTTACAGGAGATTTTTTAGCGGACCCGCTCCAGCGACAAAATCCCCAACGTGTCCTCGCTCCTTCACACTGTGTGCGCATGGCGCACAGTGCAAACGACTGGAGATGCGTCGGAGGCGTGGGGGAGTCGGCGCTGGAGCGGGTCCGCGGGTAAGTGTTCCTCCTCTCCTGTAAGATTTACTGAAGAACGGGAGGTAGGAGATGTGTATTTACTCCTGTTCTTCAGTAAATCAGATAGAAACCAACTACTTTTTGATGGACGTAACGTCACTGTCCCACCTTGACTGACAGCGTGACCAGGAAGCAGAGAGGGGAGATGCAGCAGATCAGCAAGGGACGGGCCCTTTAAGGAAGATTATTGCTCCATTCTGGCCCCTCCCTTCTGCAGTATCAAGGCTGTGACTGCTGACATCCCGATTGCTGTTTCCCATGCTGTCTCCACTGCACATGTCAAGCTTATACAAAGCTATTGAGCAGAGGGAGAAGGCGGATACCTTTCCTGTACAGAAGAATACAGTAGTATCATGAAATAAACTGGACAAATAGCACTTGGGGTTGTGGGTAGAAAAACTGCCAAGTCACCATTTTTTTGTCCTTTAAAATTGGGTTTGTGGCAGTTTTTGGAAGCGAAACGCACAGCCGGCACAACCTGATTTAATATTTATTTCCACGGTTTGGTGTGTGAAACCTTCACAAACTGAACCACAATTGTTGTGTTACATCAGTGCACGGAGCAATGGTCAAGCTCTCGGGAAATAAGCCCCATTAACCAGCCGTAAACGGGGTCGACTTTTTGAGCGGTCCGATCACAATATTAAAGCTGGGTACATGTCACAAATCCCCAGGACTGTCGGTTGCGGCAAAAACAGCACGACCAACCGATTCGGATGAACAAACGGTCAGTGGTCAGTTGCTGCCTCAAGCAGAGACACACAATAATACGGGCAAATTATATAGGGTTTGTACCCAGCTTAAAGGCTATGTCCACCCTAAAAAATTTTTTTTCATATAAGGTCCCCCTGGGCTCCCAGCCCCAACCGCTATAATTTTTTTTTTAGAAAGCGCCCCAAACTCTACTACCTCCCCTCGATCCCCGCGCGCTCCCGGCCCTTGCTTGCAAGGAAATGCAAGCAGAGGGGCGGGACCGGCAGCGCGTCTGTGATTGGCTGAGCGGCAGCCAATCACAGACGCGGCTGCCGGCAGCTCACTTCGCCGGAGGAAAGAGGAGAGGTAAGTAGAGTTTGGGGAGCTTTTAAAAAAAAAAAAAATGCGGTGGTTGGGGCTGGGAGACATGGGGGAGCACAATATTAAGGGGGATATGAGCTAGGGGGAGGGATAGTAGCGGGAGGGAGAGGGAGGGGGAGGGGGGGAGAGGGAGGGGGGAGGGAGGGGGGAGAAGGGCTCGCAGTACGCATGGCAAAATCTACCTGAGGCCAGGTAGCAGGCAGTGTCCTATATGGACTCTGCTAGCTCCTGGTAGTCATTTTTGGGACTTTGGGGGGGGACTACAGGAGAACCATATGGAGCGGGATGTGAGGTAAGGATTAAACTACACTACATGGTGGGGCCAGTAGTTGGGGGGGATTATAGTTTTGGGGGTGGACATGCCCTTTAATGTTTAATAAAAATCTATCGGACAGACGATGTTTGGTGGGTAGTCTAGGTGCATGACTGCCATCTAGTGTGCTTTGTGGATGTGCATTGTCTCCTTTATTCCTGGATGATGCTGCTGGCTCCTTAATCCAGGAGACCAGGGCAGGTTATGGGAAGTGCTAACATGCCAGCCAGCCTTGCTTCCTGCTTATGGTTATTCTATAGTCTATATTTATACCCTTCCTATAGGAACAATTGTAATAGGGTCATTATCATCTCATTGGCTTGGATTTAATATAGATTAGCACAACATTAAAGGTCATCTCCACCCTTAAAACAAAAGGAAACGGTACTTGTCAGTTATGTTCTATTCTTTGCATCATCCAATCAGCTTTTAGCTTTTTACTTCGTTACTGCAGTTAAATAATATCTGATTGGTCGCAGCAGAGATTAATGAGGATTGGCTGGAATATCTCTACCAATGGGACGCATCTTGAAACTTTTCGTGTTTTATTCCGCAGCTTCCCCTCGTACAATCAATAGGTGAGATCCGAGCAGCGTTCCAAGGATAAGTTCTATCATTTCTGATGGCGCTGGCTAAGCATTCTGGGTTAACAGAGACATGGTGAGGAAACTCTCCTTGGTGGGTTTACATATTAACCCTCATTATATTGGCAATAGACTTTATCCAGGATTATTACATTCACACTGTTTGTATAAAAATAAACCGATATTTTTATCCCTGCGGTGTCTGTTACCATCAAATCAGTATCAGATGGAAACCAGGGGCCTTCCTGATAGAAAATGTCTGTGCTGATGGCTGTGTGTGTGTCCTGGTCGTGACTGACACTTGAATATTAAACTCACACATCCGGTTGTGATGGCGCCAGAGAGATCGACCAGTTTTGATGAAATCCAATCAAAAGATTAGACAGAAGATTGTTCATGCTAATTGTTTGGAAAGTCCCAGCCGATGGATCGGCCTCTAATGTTTATTTTCATCTAAGATCCCCCTGTAGTGTGTTCCGAGTCCTTTCAATGTCTTGTCATCTGTGCAATCAAAGTCAAATCTAGCAGGTCGGAACTAGAAAAACAGCCGTCTTCCTTCTTCAGGAATCCCTGACCGATAACTAGACTCTCAACGCTTAGTAAAACACTGTTTGCTTGGGGATTAAACTGTATTACATTGTATAATTGGAGGAATTGAGCATTAACCAACTGTGTCTACAGGGGCTTTCCAGCAAGGCAGATTTCCTGGTAGACGAAGATTGGATAAAGAACTTGACAAGCTGTAAGTTGGGTTGGTTGGTCTGGGGGTTTTCGTGGTACTGGGACCCAGTGATATTTCTCATGTGGTTTATTATCCATCTTTTCAGCATCGATCGTCTCTCCTCCAGCTGCGTCTCCCAGTCTCCCGTGTTCAGGCCACTGCCTCCAAGAGACCTCACTCGGTGGCTTCTCCGCGGAAACCACTGCCTGTGCACAAAGGTCCAGACCTGGAAAGCGAAGGTTCTTCTGAAGAGCGTTAACGTTGGGACATCGATCAGCCTTGGTGGATTTCTAAACGATGTTGGTATCGATCCTATCCGGGGAAATGGGGGGCAAACATTTTCATCTGTTTTGTTCTTTAATCTAGGCAGAGACGTGGACAAATGTTCATGTTAAATTATAAAAATGTTTCATTGGCCGAATTTCATATGTCGGGTGAATAGGAAAGTCAATACTACTTCCACCATCGCCGGCTCTGTTCCATATGAAAACCCAACCCCTGGGAGTCCCAACTCACTCTGCACGTGAAACAACCCAGGAACTGTACAGAATCACCGCAGGGTCTGGAATGTAATAATTCGTGGATTGGGGAGGGTCCTTCAGGGGCGTCTCTAGGGTTTTTGCCAAACTTTGAATGCTGCCCTATGTACACTAGGTGCCATGAAGGAACCACCAGGGTTCCTCAGAAAAGACTTTATCTATACCATAATGCTGAGGCTTTTTCTATTAAAGTGAGCTCCGCCTTCCACCTCTTGATGTTTATCACAGGCTCGCCTGAGCATTTTGCTCACATTGCTCATTAGAGAGGACACACCTGCTTTTGCCCAATCTAGTAGGAGTCCCAATGTGCTGTAACATTCATAGTGCAGAGAGACCAAGGACAAGTAGATGAAATATCACAGTCACTTATTTATAATAATCCTCCCCCCGCTTGGTATTTACTGTGGAATGTTCAGTGTTGAATTAAAACTAAATAAAGGGATTGAACACAGGGAAATCCCTGGAGGGGCTGGTAAAGGGGGGGGGCTGGGATCCCACATGATTTCTGTCTGTACCAATCACAATTCCAGACACACTCCCGCATTGGATCTGTTGCCTGGATTTGAACAGAGACTAATTCTATCCAACATGACCAATGGCAGAGGAAGCCTGAACTTGCGCTGGAATAAAACAGATATTTCCCCAGGAGGTGCGTTGGGTCATTCCTGTGCGGGTCCAGTTTATTGATTGTACCAATGGCTTTCCCAGCATTGCCCATCTGATTAGCACAACAACGGGTCATCTTCTTACAAAACACTGAACTAATGGCTAAAGGGACACTGACCAATTCAATCGGATGATACTATCGTCCAATAATCGGTTATGGTGTTACCCAGCATGTGAAAGACATAGCCACAAACCTAAAGGTTCATACACACGTGTGATCGCGGGTTGCCAACCAGAGATGGGGACAATCAGGGTCAATTATTGGCTGAAACAGCCGTTCATACACATCGTGTGTCGTGGGTCGAACCGCCCAGAGGAACAATTTGGACCAGGACCAGAGAATTTACATCGCTTCAAACCTGTGAGCTAAAAGAACAATACTCCCTTATCATCCAATTGTTGTTAACTCGCATGTGGATGAGCCCTTTCCTTTCTTTTCATTAACAAACTAGGGGAGGATATTATATCTATAGACAATAAAAAAAGTCGATGTTGGGATTTTATTCCATTAAAGTTTTGTGCAGAAAATGTCAGGTTATTGTCTGTAATTAGAGATGTCCGAACTCGCAAAATCCGGTCCGCTCGAGGATCAGCAAATTTCTAGAAAATCTGAAAATCCACGGCGGACCCGTTAAAAACACGTTTAAAATGAAAAAAAATCTCGAAAATAAATGAAATCCTCGTAATTTAAAAATTTTCGAAAAAACGGTTCAGGAAGGAGGAAAACCGGAAAATCGCGAATCCGCCATTCGCGAACAGGGTAAATCCGTTGCGGATTCGGATTCGAATCCCCAATGGGCCATCACTATCTGTAATGTTTCCATGTTTAATCAGCTTCATCATTTGGAGAATGTCCCGGAGAATGAAGGTTTCAGTCGCTGATTAAGGGCAATACGCATGTGTTGTTATTCATCATCTGTAATATTGCAGATAACTTTATACTGCTCTGTTACACATGTACTATGGGTCATGTGTGTTCCAAGAGGAGTTACTGTCGGGGAACAATTAGGGGGGGCTACCTGCCTTTAAGACCGAACACGTATGAATCTACAGCTGCTGTCCCATTGCTTTATACATGCTGTATGACTGAAATCAATGTAGCCTGCATCACGCTTCTTCTAGCCATCTGTCTTGTAGATTTCATACGTGGTTCAGGTCTTAAAGGCAAAGGTGACAAACCTAGAACCATACAGACCCATTATATTTATTACATCTCCCCAGAATCCTAAACCTATGCACACAGGTTAGACCATTATGTGGCCGACACGCGCGGGGGGTACCATCAGGACACGTCTTTACAGGTGTACATGGTCGGATTGGCGATGTTATGATTGGTCTGTGTGATCGGATCGCTGAATGCTGGTCAGGGAGAAAGGACACATGCGTGTGAACAGAAATTGTAGACGACGTTCTTTGGAACAATCGTTGGCCACACACACGCAATTATTGTCCGAAACGCTATCGCACGTGTACGAGGCTTAGAAACCATTATCTGTATGTCTGTGCCTGACACTGCAGACTGTATCCAGCGGTGGAACAACACATGTTTGTTCTGAATATTAGATCACGGTTTGTGAACATTGGGATGAGAGTCTGGTGAGGAAATCTCTCATTTATTATTTTACCATCTGGTGCGTGAAAGGAACAAATGTGTTGGGCCTGAAAACCTTGCCTGACATGGCTGTGCCGATTGTAGAAATAGAATTAAGGGAGCGATGATCTTCTAGTCAACCTATGATATAGGACAAAACCACAGAAACATTGTACAGGAAGTGCTCAGGTCTCTGCACGGAAATGCGAGGTGTGCAGCAAGGATGGTGTTACTGCAGGCTGGTGAGTTGGTGGGGGTAATTCTGCAGGGTGATTGATGCTGGTTGTAGTTTGCAGAGGGGTGCTGCAAGGTGGTGTGCTGCAAGGTGGTGTGCTGCAAGGTGGTGTGCTGCAAGGTGGTGTGCTGCAAGGTGGTGTGCTGCAAGGTGGTGTGCGGCAAGGTGGTGTGCGGCAAGGTGGTGTGCTGCTGGGTAGAGTTCTGCGGAGCATTCCCCACTAAAATCCTGACAACTTACATATTTAATAATTTAGTGCTGGATAAACCACTACAAGATGGAATAGATGGGGGTTATAAACGATACGGCAGAAACATGTGGGTGGAGCTCTGTACAGGAAGCAAGAAGGTAGGTAAATTAATTGTTGGGGGTGGTGTTATAAGTACCAAATGCGCGGGAGGGAAGAGGTGGAATGAATCTCCATATGCAGTTGGCGGAAGGCTGCTGGTATGGGGCATGTTTGGTTATGGGGGATTTTAACTACCCTGAAATAGATTGGAGTAAGGGGAACTGCCAGCACCTCAAAAGGTATAAAGTTCTTTAAATTTCCTATATGAGCATTTCTATCACAGATGGTAGAAGTTCCTACTAGAAAGAATGCGTTGTGGATATGGTGATATCTAAAACCCAGAGCTCATTATGGAGATGAAGGTAATGGGAAAGCTTAGGGAATAGTACATATATAAGTGTCATTTAATATAGGGAGAATAGTACCATGATATAGTGTTCATTTTAATATAGGGAATAGTGACCATGATTATAGTGTCATTTATATAGGGAATAGTGACCATGATATAGTGTCATTTAATATAGGGAATAGTGACCATGATATAGTGTCATTTAATATAGGGAATAGTGACCATGATATAGTGTCATTTAATATAGGGAATAGTGACCCATGGTATCGTGTCATTTAATATAGGGAATAGTGACCATTTTGGATATAGTGTCATTTAATATAGGGAATAGGGACCATGATATAGTGTCATTTAATATAGGGAATAGTGACCATATATAGTGTCATTTAATATGGGCAATAGTGGACCATGTGTAGTGTCATTTAATATAGGGCAATAGTGACCATGATATAGTGTCATTTAATATAGGGAATAGTGATCATGATATAGTTCATTTAATATAGGGAACAGGACCGTGATATAGTGTCATTTAATATAGAGAACAGTGACCGTGATATAGGTCATTTAATATAGGGAATAGGAATATGATATAGTGTCATTAATTATAGGGAATAGTGACCATGGTATAGTGTCATTAATATAGGGAATAGTGACCATGATATAGTGTCATTAATATAGGGAATAGTGACCATGATATAGTGTCATTTAATATAGGGAATAGGAATCATGATATAGTGTCATTAATATAGGGAATAGTGACGGTGATATAGTGCTATAATATAGGGAATAGGAATCATGAATAGTGTCATTTAATATAGGGAATAGTTGACCATGTATAGTGTATTTAATATAGGGAATAGTGACATGATATAGTGTCATTTAATATGGGAATAGTGACCATGATATAGTGTCAATTTAATATAGGGAATAGTGACCATGATATAGTGTCATTTTAATGGGAATAGGACATGATATAGTGTCAATTGTAATATAGGGGAATAGTGATCATGATATAGTGTCATTAATATAGGGGAATAGTGATCATGATCAGTGTCATTTAATATAGGGAACAGTGGACCATGATTATGACATTTTAATATAGGGAACAGTGACCATGATATAGTCATTAAATAGGGAACAGTGACCATGATATAGTTATCATTTAATATAGGGAAACAGTGACCATGATATAGTGACATTTATATAGGGAAACAGTGACATGATATAGTGTCATTTAATATAGGGAAAAACAGTGACAGAGTATAGTTGTCATTTAATATAGGGAATAGGACCTGATATAGTGTCATTGAATATAGGAATAGTGACCATGAGATAGTGTCATTTAATATAGGGAATAGTGCATAGGATAGTGTCATTTACTATAGGGAACAGTGACCATGATATAGTGACATTTAAATATAGGGAACAGTGACCATGATATGCAAATGTATATAGGAACAGTGACATGATATAGTATCATTTATATAGGGAACAGTGACCATGATATTTTCTGATCATTAATATAGGGAACAGTGACCATGTTAGTGACATTAATTAGGGAATCAGGCCCGATTATAGTGTCATTTAATATAGGGATATAGTGACCATGTATAGTGTCATTTAATATAGGGAATAGTGACCATGATATAGTGTCATTTTAATATAGGGAATAGAGACCATGATATGGTCATTTAATATAGGGAATAGTGACCAGGCCGATATTAGTGTCATTAATATAGGGAATAGTGACATGATATAGTGTCATTTAATATAGGGAATTAGTGACCATGATATAGTGTCATTTAATATAGGGAATAGTGATCTGTATGTGTATTTATATAGGAATAGTGACCATGATATAGTGTATTTAATATAGGGAATAGGACCATGAGATAGTGTCATTTAATTAGGGAATAGTGATCATGATATACATGTCATTTAATATAGGGAATAGTGATCATGATATAGTGTCATTTATAGGGAACAGTGACCTGATATAGGAAATTTAATATAGGGAACAGTGACAATGATATAGTCATTTAATTATAGGGAACAGTGACCATGATATAGTCATTTAATATAGGGAACAGTGACCATGATGATAGTGACATTTAATATAGGGAAACAGTGACCATGATATAGTGTCATTTAATATAGGGAACAGTGACATGATATAGTGTCATTTAATATAGGGAATAGTTGACCATGATATAGTGTCATTTAATATAGGGAATAGTGACCATGATATAGTGTCATTTAATATAGGGAATAGTGATCATGATATGTGTCATTTAATATAGGGAAACATGACCATGAGATAGTGACATTTAATATAGGGAAACAGTGACCATGAGTATGTCATTTAATATAGGGAACAGTGACCATGATATAGTATATTTAATATAGGGACAGTGACCATGATATAGTATCATTTAATAAGGGAACAGTGACCATGATATAGTGACATTAATATAGGGGAAAGTGACCATGATTATAGTGTCATTTAATATAGGAATAGTGACCATGTATAGTGCATTAATATAGGGAATAGTGACCATGATATAGTGTCATTTAATATTAGGGAATAGGACCTGATGAGTGTCATTTAATATAGGGAATAGTGACCATGATATAGTGTCTTAATATAGGGAATAGTGACCATGATATAGTGTCATTTAATATAGGGAATAGTGACATGATATATGTCAGTATATGGAAAGTGACTGATAGGTCAGTTAATATAGGGAATAGGACCATGATAATAGTGTCATTTAATATAGGGAATAGGGACCATGGATATAGTGTCAAATATGAGGGCAAAAAAACAAGTGCACTTCTGAATGAGAAAGCCAGGGCGGAGGACTGAGCGAAACGGCTCAAGAACACAACAAGGCCAGTTGGAGCAGAGAAAAAACAGATATACCATGACCTGGATGAAGAGAAACCTTCACAAGCACATCACCAAAGAGCAAAAGTGGATGTAGAACATGGATGTACCCGGAATGACTCCGGTTATTATCCCCACACGTAATAATTTATAAAGTGCGATTGCATGAGGGTGCTAATTAACGGCAAAGTGACGTACTGAGTAAAAGACATAAATGATTTATTTATCCCAAGATATTATAGGATTAACAGCAAGTGCCTAATAACACCAATCGCTCATGGAGGCTTCATGGTATCTTCAGGGTATCTAAATTCATAAAGGCGCGGTATTTATTTTTAGCAATACTGCTCCTTTAACGGTTTAATGATTGTTAAAATGATCATTAATTTCTGAATCATTTTAATGTCCTTAAATTTACCATCGTCATCGAAATTACCAATAACAAATCGGATATACGATTAAAGATTGTAAATTACCAATAACAATCGTAAATGACCGAATAAAGATCGTAAAATAACAATAACAATCGTAAATTACCAATAACCAATCGTAAATTACCGATAAAGATCGTAAATACCAATAACAATCGTAAATTACCGATAAAGATCGTAAATTTACAATCGCGTTAGTTACTACCATATGGTATTCTATGGCAGAACGCTCGTTAATTAATGAACGTCCGGCCGTAAATGTACGACCGCTGTCATAACATTACCGTAATGCGATTACCGCACGTTCTTAATTAGTCCCAAAGCTCTTTCCCCAGACACCTCCCTCTGTAACAATCTAGCCCGTTCATTGCATCGGGTAAGTTTTACTTCTGATCTATCGCCAGGGGAAGGTTTAGTTTCCATAAAATGAGTACCACCGATTGTTCACCAATTAGATTCTTTTGTAGTGAGGGAACCTGATTGACAATCTGTGATTAGCCACCCGCACGCGGTGTCGTAGACTTGACCACACAATACAGACCACACGGGGGATATCAAAATAAACACCCCGTAAGCATTTGCAACCTCAAACAGCCACGTAGTAGCCAGATACTTGTCATGGGATAGACGGGATTAACCAAAGAGATGCCTAGCTTCTTACCCCTTAAGGTGGCCATTACATATTACGATTTTACTAACCCGACCGAGCGTTCCCGCGACATGCGGACGATCTGCCGGACCGCTCTCCCGTCTCTATGGCGACGACAAATCCGATCACAATCCCATTTTTTGCAATCGGCATTTCGGTTGCCGTAGAGAGAAAGGGAAGAGGCAGTTCCGGATGGATCGGACGAATGTCCGGGGGGAACGACCCCATCTTTCCCCTTCCATAATTTTTTAAAATCCCGAACTACCACTGTTCCCCACTCAACTACCAGCATTGTCCAGCCAGTGTCCCCACACCACATGTGTGAATGTTAATAACTGTACAGAGATTCATTGATAAGACACTAAAACTTCAAGTCCCAGTTGATTAATTGCATACAACAAGGATATACCATTGGACTGGATGAATGAGAACCTTACAAGCATTAAAGTGCACTGGGCTTAACAAAAACTTTTAATTTAGGAAAGCTAATTTATGCTGTAAAGGAATCGCTCCTGCTCATAGACTGGGGGGATTGTTCTAGGTAAAGATACTGAGCAGATGTGGACCACTTTTAAAGGGATATTAACTATTACATTTCTAAACAAGTGTAAAAAAAAAGGTTTTCCTGCCTGGCTCAAAGGGTAAATGTGGTCAAAAATGACTTTAGGTAAAATTGACAGGAATTGCTTTCTGGGTATTTTGCAATTTACTTTCATTTATTTTTTTTTACATAGTTTTGAAGATATTTAAATTTTGATGGGTGTGATTTGGGAGCAGCATCACCAGATCCTTGAACTTCTGCTCTGAAACCACGTTGACAGTCCTTTTCCCCTGTGTCTCCTCCTCCTTCTGGGCCCCCATTTTCATTGCACTTTCACTTTTATTCCCCCTTCTTTTTTAACAACTGGAGAATTCCCATCTCTCCCTTGGGGGAATCCCACTGAGCGTGTCTGAAGTCACCGAGCCAGGAGAATGGAGTAATGAGGCAAAAAAACAAACCATGTGTCATGGTTAGGCAAGCGAAACATTGTTGTAATTAGCAGTTTATGAACTAGATTTATTCATTTACTTTGCAGTAATTTGAGGTTTAGAACTTGACCATCTTCTTCTGGACACTTTGGCCCCCCATCCTTACACAAAGACACAAACAGGAGACTTTCTGCTGATATGCTAATTTTTTTCTTTTTTAATTGCATAAAGCGAGCAAAAAGAGAAGGAAAAAGGAGAATATAAAGAAAATAAAGCTTGCACTAATACAGTCGGTCCTTTCAGAACTTCAGGGGTGCGATCTGTTACAAGGAACCATTAAAATTAGGCTCTGAAGTCAAGACAGGGGCCTGAGCTGATGACCATATGGGGAAAGTTGTGTCTCTGAAGAAGTCCTTGTCTGGTGAACAAACTGTGCTTCAACGTTTTAATAAGACTGGGAATCCGGACCCCACAGTCCCATTTGGGGATGAATGGGTTAGCCAATCAGTCGATCTAATTATAACCAATTGCGGAGAAGTGTATTGAGTCCTGCGCTGGGGGATTAGCCAATGTAGGAGGGATAACGGGATATAGTTGTGCCAGCACCATGCAGAGAGAACTGTTATTAGTCTTTACTTCGGAGACCAGGGAACGCAGACATCCTGGCTCATTCCAAGAGCTGAGGAGAACGGTGATTCCTCCATCATTTCTCAGTCGGTTATTAGATCCAGATTAGCTGGGTGGTTTCTCCGCTGTGTAATGGTTCAGATCTCGGTTCCTCTGCCTTCCTACAAGAAATCGGAAACTTTGTCCCTGTATAAATAATAAAATACAAGTTGTTCATTGAGGAGGCAAGTTTTAACGACAGTTCACCCCATGAAAAATGTTTACCCGCACTTATCACGACCCCCCAAACCCATCCTGGAAGGTCAATGACTCCCTACAACCGCACTCTTCCAACCCAGGCCATTGATGAAACCAAATTTACGCACTTGCCAACGGCGGTTTTCATGGTAAAATTCCATCTCTTGGGAGCGCCGGGGAGAAGAAAGTATTGCGAGGCATGGGATTTGGGCAAGCACTGGTGCGGCGAACGAAAAATTGATTTATCAGCGTGAACTTGCCCTTTTATTGGTACGATTTCAATGACTTCCTTCAAAGAAAAATCACTGAGTAGAAAAATATTGACGTGCAGGTATAGTCAATATATAGATGTAAATAATAAGAACGAATTGATTACTTTCTCGTTGGACTAACAGTTTTATTTAGTAGACAAGCTTGGAGGGCTAAACCTACTTCATCAGGTCCATAGCAGGACTGGAGGGCAAACCTACCTTCAAGGTAGACTGAGGTACCCTGGTCAGCAGGACAGAACCCTTCAGTAAGGGAAGGAGGAACCTTTCTCGTCAGACAGACAGGAACGGGGCTCTAACCGTTTCATGGGTCAGGCATGACTGAGCAGGGCTAAAAACCCTCTTTCATCAGGTCAGAAGCAGGGACTGGAGGGCTAAACCCTCTTCATCGGGTGAGAGCAAGGGACTGGAGGGTAAACCTCTCTCTCAGACCGCGGTTTGGGGTCTCTTGGGGGGGGCGTATGGGGTCGCTGAGGTTGATGGGAGGGCTAAAACCCTCTTCATCGGTCAGAGCAGGACTGGAGGGCATAAACCCATCTTCTCGGTCAGAGCAGGACATGGAGGGCTAAACCCTCTTCATCGGGTCAGAAGCAGGACGTCAGGGCAACCCTCTTTCTCAGGGCAGAGCAGGACTGGAGGTGGCTAAACCCGATTCTCAGGCATAGCAGGACTGGAGGGCTCTAAAACCCTCTTCATCAGTCATACGAGCAGGACTGGAGGGCACTAAACCACCCGTCATCAGGCATAGCAGGACTGGAGGGCTTTTAAACTCTCTAATCAGGTCATAGCAGGCTGGAGGGCCTAAACCCTCTTCATCAGGGTCATAGATCAGACGGAGGGGCCCTATTCCCGTCTAAGGACTAGCTATAACGCTCTCAGGGATCAGAGCAGGACTGGAGGGCTAAAACCTACTTCAATCAGGTAAGAGCAGATGAGGCAAATCGGTGGGCAGGGCTGGCGGCTAAAACTGCTTCTCGGTCAAATGCAGGGGCTAGGGGGCCTGTTCAGCAGAGCAGGGGAGAAGGAACTGGAGGGCTAAACCTCTATTTCAGTGGGTCAAGCAGGACTGGAGGGTAAACCCGCTTATCGGTGTCAGAAGGCAGGACTGGAGGTGCTGACTAAACCCTCTTCAAGAGGGTCAGAGGAGGACCCGGGAGGGCTAAACCCCTCACAACGGGTCAGAGCGGGACTGGAGGGCTAAACCTCTCATAGGCGTCAGAGCAGAGGACGGAGGGCTAAACCCTCTTCATCGGGTGCAGGAGGCCAGGACCGGAGGGCCAAAACCTCTCTCATCGGGTCAGAGCAGGAGGGGGAAGGGAAGGGCAGGATAAAAACCCTGTCTCATCAGGAGTCAGAGGCAGGAGACTGGAGGCACTAAAACCCTCTTCGATACGGGGTAGAGCAGGACTGGAGGGCACTAAACCCTCTTCGAATCAGGCTCGAGAGCAGGGACTGGAGGGCTAAACCCATCTTCAATCGGGTAGCAGACAGGGACTGGAGGGCTAAGCCCTTCATCGGTCAGAGCAGGGATATGCTGGATGTAGAACCTAGAAAGAGAGCTGAGGGGTAAAACCCTCTTCAAGTCAGGTCAGACGCAGGATGAGGGCTGAGAAACCCTCTGCTCATTCAGGTCAGAGCGAGGATGGAGGGGCTAAAACCTCTCGTCAGGTCGAGCGGACTGGAGGGTCTAAAACCTCTTATCATCGGTCAGAGCAGGACTGGGAGGGGGCCTCAAACCTCTCATCAGGCAGAGCAGATGGGAGGGGGACTAACCCTCGTACATAGGTCAGAGCAGGAACCTGAGGGCTAAACCCTCTTCATCAGGTCAACAGAGTAGGGACTGGAGGGCTAAACCCTCACGTCACGGGTAGGCACTCATCGGTCAGAGCCAGGACGGAGGGCTAAACCCTCTTCATCGGGTCAGGGCCAGGACTGGAGGGCTAAAACCACCTTGCGCGATCAGTCAGAGCAGGACTGAGAGGGGCGCACAATACCCTTAGGGTACTAGCTGCATGGCTAAACCGTCTAAGGGCAGTAGCAGGGATCTGGAAGGGCACTCTACAACCTCTTCATCGGGTCAGAGCAGGACTGGAGAGGCCTAAACCACTCATAGCAAATACGAGGCAATCTTCTCAGTGTCAGAAGACGGCGTAACATGCACAGGAGGCAGGATGGAGGGACTCAACTCATCGGCGGCTTAGCAGCAGGATGAGGGCACCCCACGGGTTGAGCGAATGGAGGGCTGAAACCGCTCTTCATCGAGGTCTGCAGACTGAGCTAACCCTCATGGTCATAGATTTTTTTACTGTCCTCGGTTGGGCTAACCCTCTCATCGGGTCGCCGGCAGGACTGGAGGGCGGATAAACCCTACTCATCGGGCAGAGAAGACCTGGAGGGCTTAAACCCGTAGTTCATCGGGTCGGTGAGCCAGGGACTGGAGGAATAAACCCTTTCATCGGGCAGAGCCATGGACTGAGGGCTAAAAACACTCTTCATCGGGTCAGAGCAGTAGTACTGGAGGGGCGTTAAACCACTCTTTCATCAGGTGTCGAGCAGGACTGGAGGGCCTTAGAACCGTCGTTCATCGGGTCATGAGCAGGATGGAGGGCTATAACCCTCTTCAATCGGTAGAAGCAGACTGTGGGGCCTAAAACCCTCGTCATCGGGTACGAGCAGGA
Organism: Hymenochirus boettgeri; assembly: GCA_019447015.1. Lineage (NCBI taxonomy): Eukaryota > Metazoa > Chordata > Amphibia > Anura > Pipidae > Hymenochirus > Hymenochirus boettgeri. The sequence goes on along the minus strand of JAACNH010000286.1, from coordinate 243,942 downwards.
CTGGAGGGCTAAAACCCTCCTTTCATCGGGGTACAGAGCAGGACTGGACGGGCTAAAAACCCTCTTCAGGGGGTGCAGTAGGAGAGCTGGAGGGCTAAACCATCTTCATCGGTCATGAGCGGGACGGAGGGCTACTAAACCCTCATGTCATGGGTCAGGAGCAGGACCTGGAGGGCTGGAAAACCCTCTTCACGGCGTGCTGGGTCAGAGCATAGGACTGGGGGCTAAACCTCTTCATCGAGGTCATAGAGCTTTCCAATCATGGATGTGAGCAGCTGTCAATCTTGATGTGAGCAGCTTTTAATCATGGATGTGAGCACTGTCAATCATTGTTGCTGTTAGCAGCTGTCAATCATGGATGAGCAGCTGTCATCATGGATGTGGCAGCTATGATTGCATGCTCAGATTGAGTTATCACAGCCATTGCTGATGCTTTTCCACTTCTGCATTGTTTATAAAGAATGAATTGTTGTGAATTAGAACACTGTTTCTTAAGTGGTGTAGAATCTCTAGTAGATTGGAAGTCCTATCGAGACATTAATCTCCCCATCCTGTAGCTGGAACTCTGCTGTCCTGTGGATCGGGTTTGGGCCATCACCTCTGACCCTAAGGACCCATCCATATAGGGAAAGTAAAGGTCAATAGTTCATGGTGACAGCTCTACCCCACAGGTAGACACTTGAATATCTCACTATGGCTGATCTGATACCAGTGACCATGTCCCAGGCCTCTCGAGGCCTTTCCCCGTACTCTTCCTATTGGCTTTGTAACTATCACTGGCTAGCCAGGGCTATACCATTTGCTGAGATACACGTCGGATGGCAGGTAAGTACATCCATACATAACAGTAGCCGGTGAAGAGGACCGATGTATATTTGATTGCAGATTCCTAGACAACGCTGCAGATCTCTCACCAGGACCTCCTACCTGGTACAGCTCGAACACGTTTTATAGTTTCCACATCGCGAACTTCTGCCACTCGTCGACAGCGCCAGGCTACCGCTGATGGGAACTCCTTAGTATGGTGTAGATGTGCACAGTTCTCACCAGAGCCTATAGACACCTTATGGTGAACGCTACAGACACAGGTAGAAGGGCGCGCATTTTCCTTTAATAATGATTGACATTACCTTTAACCTGATATTGATGGAAAGTTTCTCCTGCGGTTTCTGTAGAGCACCGAAACCTCGCACCCCTTGTCCGGATGACATTTTAGTAAGTTGCCATTTAAACCGATCGGATTTCACCTCATCTCACCTTCACTTTAAACCGATCCATACATCTGTACTCTCTAACCACATCCAATCATCTGACCTGAGCTCCTTCTGGTTTTCCGTCTCAGTGTGAACATTTTTCCCAGGATCCATCTTCCTTAAGGGCCCAGTCCCCTTGCTGATCTTCTGCATCTCCCCTCTTCTGCTTCCTGTCACGGCTGTCAGTCACCGGCGGGACTGTGACGTTACGTCCCTCAAAAAAGTAATTGTGTTTCTATCTGATTTAGTTAAGAACACGATGTAATACACTATCTCCTACCTCCCTTCTTCAGTTAATCTTACAGGAGATTTTTTAGCGGACCCCTCCAGCGACAAAATCCCCCACGTGTCCTCGCTCCTTCCAACTGTTGTGCGCATGCGCGACGTGCACAACGCACTGAGAGATAGCGTCGAAGGCGTTGGGGACGTCGGCGCTGAGCGGGTCCGCCGGGTAAGGTCTCTCCTCCTCTCCTGTAAGATTTACTGAAGAAACGTGAGGTAGGAGATAGTGTATTTACCTCCTGTTCTTCAGTACAATCAGATAGAACACCAACTTACTTTTTTTGATGGACGTAACGTCACTGTCCCACCTTTGATTACAGCCGTGACCAGGAAGCAGAGAGGGTAGATGCGCAGATCAGCAAGAGGACTGGGCCCTTATAAGAGAAATTATTGCCTCCATTCTGGCCCATCCCTTTCCCTGCATCCATCAAGGCTGTACTGCTGACACCCGATTGCTGTGATTTCCCATGCTGTCCCCAGCGCCATGCTCCAAGCTTATCAAGCTCATTGAGCCGAGGGGAAGCGGATTGAGGTACCTTTTCCTGTCAGAAGATCAGTATGTACATGCAACATAAACTGGTACAACTACACTTTGGGGTGTGTGGGTAGAAAACTGCCAAGTGGCAAAACCATTTTTTTTGTCCTTTCCATGTGGGTTTGTGGCAGTTTCTGGAACCGAAACGCACAGCCGCACAACCTCAGTTTAATATTTTATATTTCCACGGTTTGGTGTGCAAACCTTCACAACTGAAACCACAACTTGTTTGTGTTACATCAGTGCACGGAGCAATGGTCCACAAGCTCCTCGGGAAACTAAGCCCAATTAACCAGCCTCGTAAACGGGGTCGACTTTTTGAGCGGATCCGATCAAATTATAAACGGGTACATGTTCACAAATCCCCCAGGACTGTCGGTTTTGCGGCAAAAACCAGCCACGACCTAACCGTTCGGGAATGAAAAACGGTCATGGTCAGTTGCTGCCTCAAGCAAGACCAAACAATAATACGGGCAATTATTATAGGCTTTTACTCAGCTTAGGCTAATGTCCAACCCTAAAAAATTTTTTTTCATATAAGGTCCCCCCTGGGCTTCCCAAGCCCCAACCGCCTAAAATTTTTTTTTTAGGAACGGGCCCCCCAACGCTACTTTACCCCCCCTTAGTCCTCCGCCGCCTCCCCGCCCTCTGCTTGCAAGGAAAATGCAGCAGAGGGGCGGGACCGGCCCCGCGTCTGTGATTGGCTGACGGCAGCCAATCACAGACGCGGCTGCCGCAGCTCACTTCGCCGGGGAAAGAGGAGGTAAGTAATAGTTTGGGGAGCTTATCTAAAAAAAAAAAAAATGCGGTTTGGGCTGGAGAGACATGGGGGAGCACAATATGAAAGCAGGAAGGTATGAGCTATGGGGAGGATAGTAAGAACGTGGAAGGGAGAGTAGGTGAGGGGAGGATGGAGGGGGGAGGGGGAGGGAGATGGGGGAATCGGGCTGCATAACGCTATGGCAAAATTAACTACCTATTGCAGGCCAGAGCAGGCAGTGTCACTCATATTGACTCTGTCTTAGCCCTCCTGGTAGTCATTTTTTGGGACTTTGGGGGGTGACACAGGAGAACCTATGGGCTGGGATGTGAGGTAAGGCTTAAACTACACTACATGGTGGGGCCAGTGTTTGGGGGGGGTTAGTTTTTTGGGGGTGGACATCCCTTTAACCTGTTTAATAAAAATCTAATCGGACAGACGATGTTTTTTGTTGGGTAGTCACGGGCAGAGACTGCATCTAGGGTGCTTTTGTGGATTGTGCTTGTCTCCTTTATTCCTGGATGCATGCTGCTGCTCCCTTTAATCCAGAGACCAGGGCAGGTATGGGAAGTGCCTAACAATGACAGCCAGCTTGCATTCCCCTGCTCTATGTTATTCTATATTCCCTATAGTTTACCCCTTCTAGTAGGAAACAATGTAATGGGTCTTAGCATCTCATTGGTCTTGGATTTAATATAATTATCCACAACATTAAAGTCCTCTCCACCCTTAAAAAACAAAAGTGAAACTGTCACTTGTCAGTTACTTTCTAATTATTTGTGCTCATCCCAATCAGCTTTTTAGCTTTTTACTTTCGTTACGTAACTGCATTAAATATATCGATTGGTCACCCCGCAGCGATTAAGGAGGATTGGCTGGAAATCTCTACCAATGGGGACTGGACATCATTTGAAACTTTTTCGTTTTGATTCCCGCATCTCCCTCCGTACATCAATAGGTGAGATCCGAGCAGCGTTCCAATGATACTTCTAAAATCAATCATTTCCTGATGGCCGCTGGCTATCTATTCTGGGGTTAACAGAGACATTGGTGAGAAACTCTCCTGGGTGGGTTTTTACATATTAACCCTCATTAATGTTGCTAATAGACTTTATTCCAGGATTATTACATTCACACGTTGTTATAAAATAAACCTATTCCTTTTATCCTCGCGGTGTCTGTTCCATCAAATCAGTATCAATGGAAACCAGGCCCTTCCTGAATGAAATATGTCTGTGCTGATTGGCTGTGGTGTTCCTGGTCGTACTGACACTTTGAATATTAAACTCACACACGCCGTTGTGATTGGCCAGAGAGATCGACCAGTTTTGATGAAATCCAATCAAAAGATTAGACAGAAGATTGTTCATGCAATTGTTTGGAAAGTCCCAGCCGATGGATCGGCCTCTAATGTTTTATTTTCATCTCATCCCCCTGTAGTGATTTCCGAGTCCTTTCAATGTCTTGTCATCTGTGCAATCAAAGTCAATCTAGCAGGTCGGAACTAAAAAGCTCCGTCTTCCTTCTTCAGGAATCCCTGACCGATAACTAGACTCTCAATCGCTAGTAAAAACACTGTTTGCTTGGGGATTAAACTGTATTCATTGTATAATTGGATGATTGAGCATTAACCACTGTTCTAAAGGGGCCTTTCCAGACAAGGAGATTTCCTGGTAGACGAAATTGGATAAAGAACTTGACAAGCTGTAACGTTGGGTTGGTTTGTCTGTGGGTTTCGTGGTACTGGGACCCAGTGATATTTATTTTCATGTGGGTTATTTCTCCATCTTTTCAGCATCGATCGTCTCTCCTCCACGGCGTCTCACCCGTTCTCCCGTCTTCAGCCCACTTGCCCTCAAGAGACCTCACCTCTGGTGGCTCTCCGCGGAAACCACTGCCTGTGCACAAAGGTCCAGACCTGGAAAGCGAAGGTTCTTCTGAAGAGCGTTAACGTTGGGACATCGATCAGCCTTGGTGGATTTCTAAACGATGTTTGGTATCGTCCTATCCGGGAAGTGGGGGCAAAACATTTCATCGTTTTTGTTCTTTATCTAGGCAGAGACGTGGACAATTGTCATGTTAAATTATAAAATGTTTCCATTGGCCGAATTTCATATGTCGTGTGAAATAGGAAAGTCAATACTACTTCCACATCGCTCGGCTCTGTTCCATATGAAACCCAACCCCTGGGAGTCCCAACTCACTCTGCCGCTGAACCAACCCAGGAACTGTACAGAATGCACCGCAGGGTCTGGAATGTAATAATTCTGTGGATTGGGAGGTCCTTCAGGGGCGTCTCTAGGGTTTTGCCAACTTTTGAATGCTGCCCCTATGTACCACTGGTGCCATGAAGGAACCACCAGGGTTCCTCAGAAACATTTTCTATACCATAATGCCTGAGTTCTTTTCATTAAAGTGAGCTCCGCCTTCCACCTCCTGATGTTTATCACAGGCTCCGCCCTGAGCATTTTGCTCACATTGCCTCATTAGAGAGACACCCCTGCTTTGGCCCACTCCTAGTGTGTCCCAATGCTGCTGTAACATTCATATGCAGAGAGACCAAGGACAAGTAGATTAAATATACACAGTCACTTTATTTATAATAATCCTTCCCCCCCGCTTGGTATTTACTTGGAATGTTCATGTGAATTAAAACTAAATAAAGGGATGACAAGGGAAATCCCATGGAGGGCTGGTAAGGGGGGGCTGGGATCCACTGAAAATTTCTGTCTGTACCAATCACAATTCCAGACACACTCCCTGCATTGGATCTGTTTGCCTGGATTGGAACAAGACTAATTCTATCCAACATACCAATGGCAGAGGAAGCCTGAACTTGCCTATAAGAACAGATATTTCCCCAGGAGGTGCGTTGGGTCATTCCCTGTGCTGGTCAGTTATTGATTTGTACCAATGGCTTTCCCCACATTGCCCATCTATTAGCACAACAACAGGGTCATCTTCTTTACAAAGCACTGAACTAATGGCTAAAGGGACACTGACCAATCCAATCGGATGATACTATCGTCCAATAACGGTTATGGTGTTACCCAGCATGTGAAAGACATAGCCACAAACCTAAAGGTTATACAAACGTGTGATCCGGGTGCCAACCAGAGATGTGGACAATCGGGTCAATTATGGCTGAAACGCCGTTCATACACATCGTGTGTCGTGGGTGAACCGCCCAGAGGAACAATTTGGACCAGGACAGAGAATTTACATCGCCCTTCAACCTGTGAGCTAAAGAACAATACTCCCTTTTCATCCAATTGTCTGTTAACCTCGCAATGTGGATGAGCCCCTTTCCTTTCTTTTCATTACAAACTAGGGAGGATTTATCATCTATAGACAATAACAAGTCGATGTTGGATTTTATTCCATTAAAGTTTGTTTGCAGAAAATGTCAGTTTTGTCTGTAGATAGAGATGTCCGAACTTCGCAAAATCCGGTCCGCTCGAGGATCATCAAAATTTTCTAGAAATCTGAAAATCCCGAGCGGACCCGTTTAAAACACAGTTAAAATGAAAAATCCTCGAAAATACATGAAATCCTCGTAAATTTAAAAATTTTCGAATACAGGTTTCGGAAGGAGGAAAACCGGAAATCCCGCGATATCCGACCATTCGCGAACAGGGTAAATCCGTTGCGGATTCGGATTCGAATCCACGAACTGGGCCATCACTATCTGTAATGTGTTTCCATGTTTAAATCAGCTTCATCATATGGAGAATGTCCCGGAGAATGAGGTTCAGTCGCTGATTAAAGGGCAATACCATGTGTTGTTATTCATCATCTGTAATATTGCAGATAACTTATATACTGCTCCTGTTCACATGTACTATGGGTCATGTGTGTTCCAAGAGGAGTTACTGTCGGGGAACAATTAGGGGGGCTCTTTGCCTTTAAGAACCCGAACACGTATGAAATCTACATGCTGCTGTCCCATTGCTTTACATACAGCTTTATACTGATCAATGTAGCCTGCATCACGCTTCTTCTAGCCATCGTCTTGTAGTATTTCATACGTGTTCAGGTCTTAAAGGCAAAGGTGACAACCCAGAACCATACAGACCCTTATATTTATTTACATCTCCCCAGAATCCAACCTATGCACACATGTAGACCATTATGTGCCGACACGCGGTACCATCAGGACACGGTCTTACAGGTGTACTGGTCGGATTGGCGATGTTAATTGGTCTGTGTGATCGGATCGCTGAATGCTGGTCAGGGAGAAAGGACACACTGCGTGTGAACAGAAACCTGTAGACGACGTTCTTTGGAACAATCGTTGGCCACACACAACCAATTATTGTCCGAAACGCTATCGCACGTGTACGAGGCTTAGAAACCATATCTGTATGTCTTGCCTGACACTGAGCACTGTATCCAGCGGTGGAACAACACACTGTTTTGTTCTGAATATTAATCACGGTTTGTGAACATTGGGACTGAGAGTCTGTGAGGAAATCTCTCATTTACTTTATTTTCACCATCTGGTGCGTGAAAGGAACAAATGGTTTTGGGCCTGAAACCTTGCCTGACATTGACTGTGCCGATTGTATAAATACAATTAAGGGAGCGATGATCTTCTTGTCAACCTATGATATAGGACAAAACCACAGAAACATTGTACAGGAATGTGCTCAGGTCTCTGCACGGAAATGCGAGGTGTGCAGCAAGATGGTGTTACTGCCGGCTGGTGAGTTGGTGGGGTAATTCTGGCAGGGTGATTTTGCTGTCGGTTGTAGTTACTGCAGAGTGGTGTGGCTGCAAGTGTGTGCTGCAAGGTGTGTCTGCAGGTGGGTGCTGCAAAGGTGGGTGTGCTGCAAGGTGGTGTGCTGCAAGTGTGTGCTTGCAGGTTGGTGTGCTCAAGGTTGTGCGGCAAGGTGGTGTGCTGCTGGGAAGTTCTGGCGGAGCATTCCCCACTAAAATCCTGACAACTTACATATTTAATAATTTTAGTGCTGGATAACCCCTACAAGATGGATAAGATGGGGGTATAAACGTACCGGCAGAACATTATGGGTGGAGCTCTGTACAGGAAGCAAGAAGGTAGGTAAATTAATTGTTGGGGTGTGTTATAAGTCCACCAAATGCCGGGGAAGGAGGTGGAAATGAATCTCATATGCAGTTGGCGAAGGCTGCTGGTATGGGCATGTTCTGGTTTTGGGGATTTTAACTACCCTGAAATAGATTGGAGTAAGGGAACTGCCAGCACCTCAAAGGTATAAAGTTCTTAATTTCCTATATGAGCATTTTTCTATCACAGATGGTAGAAGTTCCTACTAGAAAGAATGCGTTGTTGGATCTGGTGATATCTAATAACCCAGGACTCATTAGGAGAGAAGGTAATGGGAAAGCTTGGGAATGTGACCATATATAGTGTCATTTAATATAGGGATAGTGACATGACTTGTGTGAATATAGGCCATGATATAGTGTCATTAATATAGGGAATAGTGACCATGATATCAGTGTCATTTAAATATGGGATAGTGCCATGAGATATTGCCATTTAATATAGGGAATAGTGACCATGATATAGTGTCTTTAATAGGGAATAGTGACCATGATATGGTCTTAAGTAATGCATGACATTTAATATAGGGAATATGAATGATATGTGCATTTAATTAATAGGGAATAGTGACCATAATATAGTGTCTTAATTAGGGAATAGGTACCTGATATATGTCATTTAATAGATAGTCCATGCTGTCGTGTCATTTAATATAGGGAAAGTGACCATGATATATAGTCATTTAATTAGGGAATAGTGATCATGATATAGTGTCATTTATATAGGGAACAGTGACGTATATTAGTGTCATTTAATATAGAGAACAGTGACCGTGATATAGTGTCATTTAATATAGGATAGAATCATGATATAGTGTCATTTAATAAGGGAATAGTGACATGTATAGTGTCATTTAATATAGGGAATAGTGACCATGATATAGTGTCATTTAATATAGGGAATAGTGACATGATTATGTGTCATTTAATATAGGGAATAGGATCATGTGATATTGTCATTTAAAATATGGGAATAGTGACAGTGGATATAGTGTCATTTAATATAGGGAATAGGAACATGATATGTGTCATTTAATATAGGGAGTGAATTAGCGTGGTCATTTATTAGGAAATGACCATGATATAGTGTCATTTAATCATAGGAAAGTGACCATGATATAGTGTCCTTTCTATATAGGGAATAGTGACCATGATATAGTGTCATTTATATAGGGAAATAGTGACCATGATATAGTTCCATTTAATATTAGGGAATGTGACATGATATAGTGTCATTTAAATAAGGGAATAGTGATATGATATAGGTATGTGTCATGATTTTAATATAGGGAACAGTGACCATGATATAGTGACATTTAATATAGGGAACAGTGACCATGATATGAGTCATTTTAATATAGGGGAACAGTGACCATGATATAGTATCATTTAATATAGGCAACGTGACCATGATATAGTGTGACATTTAATATAGAACAGTGACCATGATATAGTGTCATTTAATATAGGGAAAAGTGACATGATATAGTGGTCATTAATATAGGGAATATGACCATGATAAGTGTCATTTACATATAGGGAATAGTGACCATGATATAGTGTCATTTCATATAGGGAATAGTGATCATGATATAGGTCTTTACTATAGGGACAGTGACCATGATATATGACATTTAATTTAGGGAACAAGTGACCATGATATAGTCTTATATAGACAGTGACCATGATATGTTCATTTAAGGAACAGTTGACCATGATATAGTATCATTTAATATAGGGAACATTGACCATGATTAGTGCTTTAATATAGGGAACGTGACCATGATATAGTGTCATTTAATATAGGGAAAAGTGACCAGATAAATAGTGTCATTTAATATAGGGAATAGTGACCATGATATAGTGTCATTTAATATAGGGAATAGTAGACCCATGATTAGTGTTCATTTAATATAGGGAAGTGACCATGATATAGTGTCATTTAATATAGGGAATAGTGACCATGATATGTGTCATTTAAATATAGGGAATAGTGACCATGATTAGTGTCATTTAAATATATGGGATAGTGATCATGATATAGTGCATTTAATATGGGAATAGTGTCATGATATAGTGTCATTTGAATATAGGGATAGTGACCATGATAGTGTCATTTAATATAGGGATATGATCCATGATATATTGTCATTTATAAGGGAATAGTGATCATGATATAGTGTCATTTAATATGGGAACAGTGACCATGATATTGACATTTAATATAGGGAACAGTGACCATGTATATCATTTAATATAGGGAACAGTGACCATGATTAGTTCTTTAAGGGATTACCAGTATTAGTGACATTTAATATAGGGAACTGACGCCACATGATATAGTGTCATTTAATATAGGGAAGTGACCATGATTAGTGTCATTTAATATAGGGAATAGTGACCATGATATAGTGTCATTTAATATAGGGAATAGTGACCATGATATGTGTCATTTAATATAGGGAATAGTGATCATGATAGTGTCATTATATAGGGAAATGACCATGATATAGTGACATTTTAATATGGAACAGTGACCATGATTTCCGGGTCATTTATATTATAATGGGAACAGTGACCAATATAGTATCATTTATATGGGAACAGTGACCATGATATAGTATCATTTAATATAGGGACAGTGCCATGATATAGTGACCATTTAATATAGGGACGTGACCATGATATAGTGTCATTTAAATAGGGAATGTGACTGATATAGTGTCTTGTATATAGAATAGGACCATGATATAGTGTCATTTATATAGGGGAATAGTGACCATGATAAGTGTCATTTCATATAGGGAATAGTGACCATGATATAGTGTCATTTAATATAGGAATATTGACCATGATATAGTGTCATTTATATTAGGGAATAGTGACCATGATATATTGCATTTAATATAGGGAATATGATCATGATATAGTGTCCATTTAATATAGGGAATGTGGACGCATAGATATGTCCATTTAATATAGGGAATAGTGACCATGATATAGTGTCATTATATAGGTTGCAAAAACTAAAGTGCACTTTCTGAATTGAGAAGCCAGTCGGATGACTAGCGAAACGTCTTCAAGAACTACCATTCAAGTCCAGTGATCTAATTGATACAACATATACCATGACCTGGATGAATGAGAACCTTCAACAAGCACATCACCAAAGAGCTAAAAGGTGATTATGTACATGATGTACCCGGAAATACTCCTGGTTATTATCCTCTCACTAACTAATAATTTATAAAGTGCGATTGCATGAGGTGCTCTATTAACGGCAAGTGACGTACTGAGTAAAGCTAAATATTTATTTATCCAAGATATTAAGTATTAAACCGCAAGTGCCTAATAACACCAATCGCTCAGGGAGGCTTCATGGTATCTTCAGGGTATCTAAATTCATAAAGGTGCGGTATTTTTTTTTAGCAATACTGCTCCTTAACGGTTTAATGATTGTTAAATATCATTAATTTCTGAATTTTAATTTAATGTTCCTTAAATTACAATCGTCATCGTAAATTACCAATAACAATCGTATATACCGATAAATCTATTTAATACCAATAACAATCGTAAATGACCGATAAAGATCGTAAATTACCATAACAATTAAATTACCACATAACAGCGTAAATTACGAGAGATCGTAAATTACCAATAACAATCGTAAATTACCGATAAAGATCGGAATTTTCCATCGGGTTTAGTTTACTACCATATGGTATTCTATGGCAGAACGCTCGTTAATTAATGAACGTTCTGCTGTAAATGTACGACTGCTGTCATACATTACCGTAATGCGATACCGCACGTTCTTAATTATGTCCCAAAAGCTCTTATCCACCCGACCTCCCTCTGTAACAATCTTAGCCCGTTCATTGCATCGGGTACGTTTACAATCTGATCTATCGCCAGGGGAAGGTTTAGTTTCCGTAAAATGACGTACCACCGATTGTTCACCAAATTTAGATTCTTTTGTAGTGAGGGAACCTGATTGACAATCTGTGATTAGCCACCCGCACGCGGGTGTCGTAGACGTCTTGCCCACACAATACAGACCACACGGGCATGATATAAAATAAACACCCCGTAAGCATTGGCAACCTAAACAGCCACGTAGTAGCCACTGATACTTTGTCATGGGATAGATCGGGATTAACCAAGAGATTCCTTAGCTTCTTACCCCTCTTAAGGTGGCCATACATATATACGATTTTACTAACCCGACCGAGCGTTCCCGCGACATTCGACCGATCCTGCCAGAACCGCCTCTCCCGTTCTTCTATGCGACCGACATCCGATCACAAATCCCATTCATTTTGCAATCGCATGTCGGTTGCGTAGAAGAACGGGAGAGGCAGTTCCGGATGGATCGGACGAATGTCGCGGGAACGACCCCATCTTTCCCTTTCCTTATATATTTTTAAATCCCCGAACTCCACATGTTCACACTCAACTACCAGCATTGTCCACCAGATGTCCCCACACCACTGTGTTGAATGTTATAATTAACTGTCAGGAGATTCATTATAAGTTCTATGGGGCAATTCGCCTACGAGAGCTGCGGCCGCACAGCCAACATGTGTGGTTGAAGTTTTCCTATTTTCACCTGATAAATATTGCACCGGACAATCAATCAGGCCAAAATATCACCTTATGTTATTGGTGCCAGTGGGAGTGGTCAATAAGAACAATGCCACCCTCATAATGACATCTTTTAGAAAGAATTGGTTGTGATGTCATATGTTACATCCATGACTCACCGTTGGTAACTGGAACAACCAGGAAGTAAAAAGATTGGCAACAGAACATCGATCACCATTTCTGGTTAGTCTTACATCTCTCAGATGGCAATTTTGGGGTTTGTGGGTGATTTACCTTTATATTATTTTTTATTTGATTGAGGGATAGACTTGCCCTTTAAAACATCTGGAGGGCCAAAGACTGGACTGTAAATATATATATATATCCCTTATATTATATCCATATCTCCTGCCCCTGTTCAATGGTCAGTCTGTCAGACAATGGGTCTTTGTATTAACCACGTAGCCGCTCGTTACAGCCAATCAGCGCCTGTCAGTGAACAGAGAGGGAGCCCAGATACTAACGAGCCCATTGTGATGACACCGAATTTCTCTCCTGCCTGGATCATTCGATTTATTTATTACCAGGCCAAGCTGATAATTAAAGGTAAACGTACATAGAGTTAATTGAATGGGGCCCTTTATCGCTCTGTTAAATATAAATTCAATGTGATGGGAAAATGGAGACGTCTATGGACACAATCCAATGGTCCCCCTCACCAAACAACATGGGGCCATCTGTAAGCCACAGAGGAGTTTGGAAAATAAAGTGGATGGTATTTCTACCCAATTGACCACAGCGGACGGTCAGTTTTGGGGGTCATTTTCACCTGATTTTGCATGGATCAGATATGTTGGCAAATTTCGCCCAACTGTGTGGCCTTTAATGGGCCCCTAAACTATTATTAAAGGTTATGGTAATGTTCACACAAAACGCTGCTTGTAATTAGTGACTAAATTCACATAAGGAAAGATAATTCACGAACAATTGGGCACATTATGTAACCTGCACATGTTAGCTTTACTTTCCCTTTTCTTCCCATGTTTTATTATATTTGGTGTCAGGGATGTGACCCAGAGTTCCTGGGTGGGGCTGGGGAGCCGTCTCCTGGGGTCTGGGAAACATAGGTGCCCTGTTTATCTATCCAGGCACCTTCTGTGTAACCGACTGTCAGCTCTTCAGGTCAGCCCATCTTTAGTATTAATTGCAGCAGTTGACTTTGTTCCATGTATGAGCTCAATGTTAATCCCTAAACACAGGTAAACATTCCAAAGGGCTCTGTGTGTTACAGAGTTCAGAGAAACAGGTGTTAGGGTCAGAGGTCACGCAGGGGAGTCACGTGACAGGTTTTTATGCTGTTAAAGGAATCGCTCCTGCTCATAGACTGGGGGGGAATTGTTTCTAGGTAAAGATACTGAGCAGATGTGGACCACTTTTAAAGGGATATTAAACTATTACATTTCTAAACAAGTGTAAAAAAAAGGTCCTTTCCTGCCTGGCTCAAAGGGTAACTGTGGTCCAAAAATGACTTTAGGTAAATTGACAGGAATTGCTTTCCTGGGTATTTTTGCAATTTACTTTCATTATTTTTTTTTACATAGTTTTGAAGATATTTAAATTTTGATGTGTGATTTGGGAGCAGCATCACCAGATCCCTTGAACTTCCTGCTCTGAAACCACGTGACAGTCCTTTTCCCCTGTGTCTCCTCCTCCTTCTGGGCCCCCATTTCATTGCACTTTCACTTTTATTCCCCCTTCTTTTTTTAACAACTGGAGAATTCCCATCTCTCCCTGGGGGAATCCCACTGAGCGTGTCTGAAGTCACCGAGCCAGGAGAATGGCAGTAACTGAGAACCATGTGTCATTGGTTAGGCAAGCGAAACATTGTTGTAATTAGCAGTTTATGAACTAGATTCATTCATTTACTTTAGCAGTAATTTGAGGTTTAAGAACTTGACCATCTTCTTCTGGACACTTTGGCCCCATCCTTACACCAAAGACACACACAGGAGACTTTCTGCTGATGCTAATTTTTTTTCTTTTTTAATTGCATAAAGCGAGCAAAAAGAGAAGAGAAAAAGGAGAATATAAAGAAAATAAAGCTTGCACTAACTACAGTCGTCTTCTCCAGAACTTCAGGTGCGATCTGTACAAGGAACCATTAAAATTAGGCTGAAGTCAAGACAGGGGCCTGAGCTGATGACCAATGGGGAAAGTTGTGTTCTCTGAAGAAGTCCTTGTCTGGTGAACAAACTGTGCTTCAACGTTTTAATAAGACTGGGAATCCGGACCCCACAGTCCCCATTTGGGGATGAATGGGTTAGCCAATCAGATCGTCTAATTAGAAACCAATTGCGTAGAAGTGTTATGAGTTCCTGCGCTGGGGGATTAGGTGTAATAAACAGACAATGAGAACGTTATAAAGGTGTAATAAACAGAGGACATGGTGCTATATACATCTATCCTGATTCTGTGTATTATGAATATGTCCCAGAGAGTTAATGGGATCCAGGTGCAGAGGTTCCCATGGAATGGAAAAGTCACTAAGCAGCACAATCTGACAAGCCACATTCACCTAATGAGATCACCCATCGCTCCAGTGGCCTTAGTTACACAGCGAGATGATATCTCTGTCCCAGTTCACTGTGCGGGGAGAAGAAACATCCAGACACCCCTGGGTCTCAGTCCCTTCTAACTGACTCCCATAAGCACATCAGCGTCTCCGCTCTAATGACTAGGATCCGGATAACTGTGTTCTAATATATAACATTGCTGGAGGGGGATCTTACTGTCTATAGGTGCACCAGGAACTGTCAGTTCCCCAGTCAGAGAAATATTCTCCACCATTTAATATGTTCAGTCGCTGCAATCAATCAGATGTGAGGGTTTTACTGGGTTACAGCACTTAGATAATATCTGATTGGTTGATGCAGATTAAAGGGCAAGTCCAGCCCTGAAATGAAAACTTACATACAGGTAAATCACCCCAAAACCCTAAACAGTAATAGTTTGAAATGTGAAAGGTGTAAGTCTAACTTGAAATCCTGCACAATGTCCTGTTTCCCCTGTTTCTGCTTCCTGGTTCTTCCAGTTAGTAACTGTCAGTTATGGATTGGACAGTTGACATCACAGCCAATGACTGAATGTTAATCCCCTGTCTGTCTCTTCTGAGCATGCCCAGGCTCAGTACAGGCTCAGTACAGGTTTGTAAATTGCTCAGTTTCCATGAGGCATCCAGAAGCATAGCAGGCATACAGTAATGAATTCATAGGACAAACTATGATATATCAACATATTATAAAGAGGCCATTCTTTCTAAATATGTTATTATGAGTTGTTCTTTAATATTGCCTGTGTCCATAATCTTCAGCAACCAATCAGATGCCATAAACTGTTTTCTAACCATACAGTAGTAACCAGTAAAAAATATTTCATTGATTGCTGCAGATTTAAAGCACAGGGAAACGTTTGCACCTATTGGTCCACAGTCCCCATTTGGGGATGAATGGGTTAGCCAATCAGAACGTCTAATTATAAACCAATTGCGTAGAAGTGTTATGAGTTCCTGCGCTGGGGGATTAGCCAATTAGGAAGGATAACGGATATCTGTGCCAGCTCCATGCAGAGAGAACTGTTATTTAGTCTTTACTCTCGGAGACTCAGAACGCAGACATCCGGCTCATTCCCAGAGCTGAGGGAACGGTGATTCCTCCATCATTTCTCTGTCGGTTGTTAGATCCAGATTAGCCTGGGTGGTTCTCCGCCTGTTGTAATCGTCAGATCTCGGTTACTCTGTCCGTTCCTACAAGAAATCGGAACTTCTGTCCCTGTATAAAATAAATAAATACAATTGTTCATTGAGGAGGCAGTTTAAAGGGTATCTCCACTCGTATTTTCAAGATTTGGGAATCCAGTTCTATTGAAGAACAGGAGGTAGAGGAGCTGTGCCTTACCTTCCGTTCTTCAATAGAACAAACAGGAGCCAGGAGAGAAGGTAAGAAACTTGCTCGCTCGCTCCCCCGGTGTGTAGTCTGACAGGTCCCGACGGACCCTGTCTTCTATGCGCATAGATCGCGCATGCGCATAGAAGACAAGGTCCGTTGGGACCTGTCAGACTAAGCGCCGGGGGGAGCCTTTAAAGACAAGGTCACCCCATGAAAACTTTTTACCCCCCACTTATCACCCCCCCAAACCCCACTCCTGGAAGGTCACTGCTCCCTCACCGCACTCTTCAACTCAGGCCATGATAACGAATTACAGCACTGCCGACCGGCAGATTTCATGGTAAAATTCCTTCTCTTGGGATCGCCGGGGAGAAAGTATTGCGAGGCTGGGGATTTGGTGCGGCGTAAAAAGATTTTTATGAGCGTGAACTTGCCCTTTTATCTGTAGCATTTCAATGACCTTCCCTTCAAAGAAAAATCACTGAGAACATTGAGTAAAGTTTCCACCTAATGATCCGATCCTACGACAATCAGTATTGGATCGTTAGTGGAATCAAACAACTAAATCCGAGATAAAAGATAAGAACTTTTATTGAATCTCCCTGTGATGTCATGTTAAATGTTATTTGGCTGTGGCTGCAAACACGTGAAAATTCTGCAATATTTGTACCACTTTGAACTTGTATTTATCAGCAGTAATGGGAATCATTTTAATTTGTCTTGAAAGGCTGCACAAAGCTCTATTAATGAGTGTCTGCATGGATGGCAAGTTTTAAACCCAGCCCTGACGAAGCCCAGTGCGTCAGGGAGAAACGCGTGTCGGGTAATGGTTAGAGATGTCCGAACTTCGCAAAATCCGGTCCGTTCGAGGATCCGCAAATTTTCGAAAAAATTTGAAAATTCGAAAATCCGCGAGCGGATCCATTAAAACCTATTAAAATGAAATATTCTTCGAAAATACGAGATTCTTCGAAAATACGAGTATTCTGCGAAAATACGAGCATTCTTCGGAAATACGGACCTGAACATGTGGCTTGCTCCGTCCCAAAAATGCGAAAAATCTGCGAAATTTAGAATTTCTCATATTTTCCCGTATTTTCCAACATACGAGAAATCCTCGTAATTTCAAAATTTTTCGAAAACGCGGCTCAGAAAAGTTCGGAAGGAGGAAAACCGGAAAATCCACGATATCCGCCGTTTCATGAGCGAGGTAAATCTGCCCCGGATCCAGGTTCGGATCCGCGAACTGGGCCATCACTAGTAATGGTAAGAAGGGGAGAGCGTTTTCTGGAGACGCCATTGGATCTATGAGACACTATTGTAGCTGAATGTCAGTACCAGTCAAGTTCGTTAGACACAGTGGAGTCTGTGAGTGGGTGGTTTGATGTCGGAGTGACCCTATAATCGAAGTCCTGCAGAGTGCGCGGGCGAAGATAAATGTGGACGGCGCTCGATCTTCCTATCTCAATTGATCTAACAACTGACTGGCCAGATAAAATAATATACATTGGAGACATTCAGGGTCATTCAATAAAAGTTCTTATCTTTAAAAATGGTGCTAATTTTGCCCCCAACCAATCAGATCTTATTTAACATTTGAAAGCTAACATCTGATTGGTTGGGGCAAAATTAGCACCATTTTTAACGATAAGAACTTTTATTGAATAACGTATAAAATAAATAAATACAATTGTTCATTGAGGAGGCAGTTTAAAGACAAGTTCACCCCATGAAAACTGTTTACCCCGCACTTATCACCCCCCCAAACCCCACTCCTGGAAGGTCACTGCTCCCTCACCGCACTCTTCCACCCAGGCCATGATAACAAATTACAGCACTGCCAACCGGCGGATTTCATGGTAAAATTCCTTCTCTTGGGAGCGCCGGGGAGAAAGTATTGCGAGGCTGGGGATTTGGGAGCAATTGGTGCGGCGAAAAATGATTTTTATCAGCGTGAACTTGCCCTTTTATTTGTAGCATTTCAATGACCTTTCCTTCAAAGAAAAATCACTGAGTAGAAAAATATTGTAGTGCCGTATTAGTCCAATATATAGATGTAAATAATAAGAACTGTGATACTTTCTCTATGGACTAACAGTTTATTTAGTAGACAAGCTTTGGAGGGCTAAACCCTCTTCATCAGGTCATAGCAGGACTGGAGGGCTAAACCCTCTTCATCGGGTCAGAGCAAGACTGGAGGGCTAAACCCTCTTCATCAGGTCAGAGCAGGACTAGAGGGCTAAACCCTCTTCATCAGGTCAGAGCAGGACTGGAGGGCTAAACCCTCTTCATCAGGTCAGAGCAGGACTGGAGGGCTAAACCCTCTTCATCGGGTCAGAGCAGGACTGGAGGGCTAAACCCTCTTCATCAGGTCAGAGCAGGACTGGAGGGCTAAACCCTCTTCATCGGGTCAGAGCAGGACTGGAGGGCTAAACCCTCTTCTTCGGGTCAGAGCAGGACTGGAGGCTAAACCTCTTCATCGGTCAGAGCAGGACTGGAGGGCTAAACCCTCTTCATCAGGTCAGAGCAGGACTGGAGGGCTAAACCCTCTTCATCAGGTCATAGCAGGACTGGAGGGCTAAACCCTCTTCATCAGGTCATAGCAGGACTGGAGGCTAAACCCTCTTCATCAGGTCATAGCAGGACTGGAGGCTAAACCCTCTCATCGGTCAGCAGGACTGAGGGCTAAACCCTCCTTCATCAGGTCAGAGCAGGACTGGGGGCTAAACCTCTTCATCAGGTCAAGAGCAGACTGGAGGCTAACCCTCTTCATCAGGTCAGAGCAGGACTGGAGGGCTAAACCCTCTTCAATCGGGTCAGAGGCATGACTGGAGGGCTAAACCCTCTTCATCGGGTCGAGCAGGACTGGAGGCTAAACCCTCTTCATCGGGTCAGAGCAGGACTGGAGGGCTAAACCCTCTTCACACGGGTCAGAGCAGGACTGGAGGGCTAAACCCTCTTCAACGGGTCAGAGCAGGACTGGAGGGCTAAACCCTCTTCATCGGGTCGAGCAGGACTGGAGGGCTAAACCCTCTTCATCGGGTCAGAGCAGACTGGAGGGCTAAACCCTCTTCATCGGTCAGAGCAGGACTGGAGGGCTAACACCTCTTCATCGGGTCAGAGCAGGACTGGAGGGCTAAAACCCTCTTCATCGGGTCAGAGCAGGACTGGAGGGCTAAACCCTCTTCATCGGCTCAGAGCAGGACTGGAGGGCTAAACCCTCTTCATCGGTCAGAGCAGGACTGGAGGGCCTAACCCTCTTCATCGGGTCAGAGCAGGACTGGAGGCTAAACCCTCTTCATCAGGTCAGCAGGACTGGAGGGCTAAACCCTCTTCATCAGGTCAAGCAG
The DNA here is from genome assembly GCA_019447015.1 of Hymenochirus boettgeri. NCBI lineage: Eukaryota > Metazoa > Chordata > Amphibia > Anura > Pipidae > Hymenochirus > Hymenochirus boettgeri. The sequence goes on along the minus strand of JAACNH010000286.1, from coordinate 224,146 downwards.
GACTGGAGGGCTAAACCCTCTTCATCAGGTCAGAGCAGGACTGGAGGGCTAAACCCTCTTCTCATCGAGCGGACTGGAGGGCTAAACCCTCTTCATCAGCCAGAGCAGGACTGGAGGGCTAAACCTCTTCTTCATCAGGTCAGAGCAGACTGGAGGGCTAAACCCTCTTCATCAGGTCAGAGTAGGACTGGAGGGCTAAACCCTCTTCATCAGGGTCAGAGCAGGACTGGAGGGCTAACCCTCTTCATCGGGTCAGAGCAGGACTGGAGGGCTAAACCCTCTTCATCGGGTCAGAGCAGGACTGGAGGGCTAACCACTCTTCATCGGGTCAGAGCAGACTGAGGGCTAAACCCTCTTCATCGGGTCAGAGCAGGACTGGAGGGCTAAACACCTCTTCATCGTGGTCAGAGCAGGAACTGGGGGCTTTGTGTGGGTGGGTGGGGTCGGACTGGGGGCTAAACCCTCTTCATCGGTCAAGCAGGACTGGAGGGCTAAACCCTCTTCAATCGTCAGAGCAGGACTGGGGGGCTAAACCCTCTTCTCACGGTCAAGCAGGACTGGGGCTAAACCCTCTTCATCGGGTCAGAGCAGGACTGGAGGGCTAACCCTCTTCATCGGTCAGAGCAGGACTGAGGGCTAAACCCCTCTTCATCAGGTCATACGGACTGGAGGGCTAACCCCTCTTCATCGGTCAAGCAGGACTGGAGGGCTAACCCCTTCATCGGGTCGAGCAGGACTGGAGGGCTAAACCCTCTTCATTCGGTGTCAGAGCAGGACTGGAGGGCTTAACCCTCTTCATCGGGTCAGCAGGACTGGAGGGCTAAACCCTCTTCATCGGGTCAGAGCAGGACTGGAGGGCTAAACCCTCTTCATCGGGTCAGAGCAGACTGGAGGGCTAACCCTCTTCATCGGTCAGAGCAGGACTGGAGGGCTAAACCCTCTTCATCGGGTCAGAGCAGGACTGGAGGGCTAACCCTCTTCATCGGGTCAGAGCAGGACTGAGGGCTAAACCCTCTTCATCGGGTCAGAGCAGGACTGGGGGCTAAACCCTCTTCATCGGTCAGAGCAGGACTGGAGGCTAAACCCTCTTCATCGGTCGAGCAGACTGGAGGGCTAAACCCTCTTCATCGGGTCATAGCAGGACTGGAGGGCTAAACCTCTTCATCGGGTCAGAGCAGACTGAGGGCTAAACCCTCTTCATCGGGTCAGAGCAGGACTGGAGGGCTAAAAACCCTCTTCATCGGGTCAGAGCAGTGACTGGAGGCTTCTTCACGGTCAGAGCAGGACTGGAGGGCTAAACCCTCTTCATCAGGTCAGAGCAGACTGGAGGGCTAAACCCCTTCATCAGGTCAGAGCAGGACTGGAGGGCTAAACCCTCTTCATCAGGTCAGAGCAGGACTGGAGGTCTAAACCTCTTCATCAGTCAGACAGGACTGGAGGGCTAAAACCCTCTTCATCAGGTCAGAGCAGGACTGGAGGGCTAAACCCTCTTCATCAGGTCAGAGCAGGACTGGAGGGCTAAACCCTCTTCATCAGGTCAGAGCAGGACTGGAGGGCTAAACCCTCTTCATCAGGTCAGAGCAGGACTGGAGGGCTAAACCCTCTTCATCAGGTCAGAGCAGATGGAGGGCTAAACCCTCTTCATCAGGTCGAGCAGGACTGGAGGGCTAAACCCTCTTCATCAGGTCAAGCAGACTGGAGGGCTAAACCCTCTTCATCAGGTCAGAGCAGGACTGGAGGGCTAAACCCTCTTCATCAGGTCAGAGCAGGACTGATTGTAACAAAGGTTTAACAGAAAGTAAAAAGCCAGTTCCAAGAGATAATAAGATAAGCAAAACAACAAGGGGGGGGAGACAGAAGAAAAAAGTAAAGAGCAAAAGGTTCCCAGGAAAGTGTAGAGGCAATAAAATGAGAGATAACAGAATAGTGAAGTGGGAATGAGAATATGACGGGGGAGGAAGAGGATAATGTGGAGTAAAGTTTCCACCCAACAACTAAATCCGAGAGATAAAATATCCAATTTATTGGCCGGGGGGGGGGGATTTTCCGTTGGAGCTAAATCAGTATGACCGTCCAATAATAATTTGTTACCTTATTTGGGCGGAGCAGCACGTCACAGTTAATATCCCTACATCACCACTTACCCATCATCCTGTCTGGTTAATCCTCCATCGGTCCGGTTGTCTTGTTCTGGCTCTTCCAAGTATTTGCCCCTCTCGTGAGCGGTGAACTCTGGGTGTTGGCTGACCGGCGCTGTGTCTGGAGACCAGGCGCTTTTCGGTGGCCCCATAATAGGATTCGGTTCCTCGTCCAGTTTCCCGACCCCCTCGTCGTAGGACAGGAGATTCCGAGAACGAACTATAAAAACACAGAGATCCACAAATCACCTCGATTCTTCACATCTGTCTCACACATGATCACAAATTCTGGCAAAGCATTAAAGGAGAAGTTCGGGCTGAAATACATATTTTTCCTGACTTACGGCCCATAAACTGCCAATTAAAGTGACGCATCGCTCAGTTTGTAAGTAATTAATAACTGAAAGTACATTTCACTCCCATTGCCCTTGGGGACATACAAAGAAGCCCATTGGACAATTCTCACTCTGTATGTGTGTAACACACTGAGCATGTCTAAGTTAATAGTTTGGGAAGGGGGAGGAGTTAGACAATTCCAGGTCTTTGCAGCCACAGCCAAACAACATTCAATAAATTGTCCCTGTGCTGATGGTTTGCATGTGATCCGATCACCAAGAGCACAATGAATATTCTATTGCATCATAAAGAACTAAACCCACATTTTTATACTCGATCAGGTCTCGTTCATGCTACACTAAATCGTTCAGTCTGTTATCCCGGTCTTCTTACTAAAAATGGGTCTGTTTCCAGATAAAGACGTGTGCAATTCGTTGAAATGGAAACCATAGTCACGTGCTCCCTTGCCTATTAAAGGGTATCTCCACTCGTTTTTAGAAGTTTTGGGAATCCAGTTCTATTGAAGAACGGGAGGTAAAGGAACTGTGCCTTACCTTCTGTTCTTCAATAGAACACACAGGAGCCAGGAGAGAAGGTAAGAACTTACCTACTCGCTCGCACCCCGCCGGGGAGCGTTATTCTACGATACAGATCTTTATTCTACGATACAGATCGTTGTTCTACGATGCCGGTCGTTATTCTACGATACAGATCGTTATTCTACGATACAGATCATTGTTCTACGATACAGATCGTTGTTCTACGATACAGATCATTGTTCTACGATACAGATCGTTGTTCTACGATACAGATCGTTGTTCTACGATACAGATCGTTATTCTCGATACGACATTGTTCTACTACGATACAGAATCGTTGTTCTACGGTACAGATCGTTGTTCTACGGTACAGATCGTTGTTCTACGGTACAGATCGTTGTTCTACGGTACAGATCGTTGTTCTACGGTACAGATCGTTGTTCTACGGTACAGATCGTTGTTCTACGGTACAGATCGTTGTTCTACGGTACAGATCGTTGTTCTACGATGCCAGTCGTTGTTCTACGGTACCGATTGTTGTTCTAGGGTACTGATCGTTGTTCTACTGTACTGATCGTTGTTCTACGGTACCGATCGTTGTTCTACGGTACCGATTGTTGTTCTACGGTACCGATTGTTGTTCTACGGTATTGATCGCTGTTCTACGGTACCGATTGTTGTTCTAGGGTACCGATCGTTGTTCTACGGTACCGATTGTTGTTCTAGGGTACCGATTGTTGTTCTACGGTACCGATTGTTGTTCTACGGTACCGATTGTTGTTCTACGGTACCGATTGTTGTTCTACGATACCGATCGCTGTTCTACGATACCGATCGCTGTTCTACGATATCGATCGTTGTTCTACGATATCGAAGGCTATTCTACGATATCGTTAGATTTACGATGGCGATATCGAAGAATTAAGATGAATGTCGTAAAATAACGATCGGTACCGTAGAACAACGATTGTTATTTTACGGCGATCGTAAAAAAAGGATACCGGTTTTTGATAAATATGGCCCACAGTTACTTACTGTTGCAAACTGTTTTCCTCTCTGCAGCTGTGTGAGATCTCTAAGAGCTTATTGAGCTTACAGACCAGTCGAGATAATAAAGACTAACGGCTTTAGTTGCCCTTTAAATACTTACTTTGGCTGGCTGTGTACAGGCTGGGGGTCAATGGAGGAACCGATTTTACCGTCTGGGACCCCATGGAAAATTCTGGAAAGGACGGGATCATGGAGCCAAAGGCAAGCACGAAGCAAAGCACCACCACCTGCAAAACAAGAGTCTTACCCAGAATCCTCCACAGACATCGCATTGCAATCAGATACATTGTGCAGGCAAAACTACCATGGGTGCAGCCCCTGCGTAGGAGGCCAGGGAGCCCCAACATCTTATCCCACAGCCCCCCCTCCCCCAGACCACTACTGTAGGAGAAGCAGGCAGGTAATACACATTTATACCACTAGGAGGTGCCATAGGCTTTACCATTAGGCAGGTGCCAGTCTGGGTTGCAGCAAGTTTACAGGGTCTTGGAACCTTCCCAGTGACCATCGCTTGTAACTTCTGTAACTGCTGCAGCAGAGACCTGGGAATGAAACAAAGCAGGATTGGATTTTATTCCTATTTTATTGGGGGTCACTGACCTTTAACCTGTAACATACAAAGCCCTGTGGTGCATAGAGGGCAGCCCGTGTCACATGTGGGCGGTTAAAGGGGAACTAATCCCAATTAACATTCCCACGGGGGGGCATAGATGAAAGACCTCACAGGAGCAACTGATCCCCCAAATACAAATAAACTGTAAACTCTCACCCCATTCAATGGCATTATAGTCAATGTGACCCACTGGACTGGACAAGATGCCTCATTGCCCCAGTTACATGCTAATCTGGACAGGTTACAGGATTGGCTAGGGACAACTAGTGGGTGGGACCTGCTGTACATGTTACTGCCTTAGCTTAGGACTGGGCACGTGCAAAGTCACCACTGTATGATACTGGAATGCTGGGAAATAAAAGGTAAATTTCTCTGAATCCACTTTACATTAGAGACACAGATTACTGATTTTATGATTCAGTGTAGTTCTGCTTAGAGAGAAATGTAGTAATATAATGTAATTAAAGCTGTGTTAATGTCAATGCTATGTTCATAAATAACAACTGCTATCTCTACCAGAACAGAGAAGGAGAGATATGTCTGTATATAGCAGGCACTCAACTCCAACTGCCCTGGTACTCCTAATTATCAGTATACAAAGAAAAAAGGAGAGTTCAGTGCACACATGGGTCTTTCCAAACTTGTACATACATACCTATACTGTACATATATACATACCTATATACATACCAACATACATACCTATGTACATACATACAATACAAGGATTGTGGAAGCACTCCAATTAGGCTAATTTAAAACTACATTTAGCAGAAGTGCTACTGATCTGGTCAAAGATTTATACAAATTTCCCTGTACGTATCTCCTAAACAGAGAGATGTTACTGTCATTTTAACCAGCGTCTGAATTTTAAAAATGTTTTATAAATTGCACTTTTAATGTTACAATTGGAAACTAACAGTAAAAAAGTGCAAATAAATCCATCAAAGTGTCATTTATTAAATAGGAAATTCATCTTTTCTAAATGAAAATCTCGTTGACTGAAAAATTAAATTCTGCTCTTTGAAATGTCCCCAGTAGGTGGTGCTAGATTACCACTGTGTCGTGGCACAACTGGTACAAATACATTACCAATGAGGGTTTATTATTTCTATTACTCTTGTAATAAAAGAATCATATCAGTTTTCCACTATAGATCTAAATTAGAGCGTCAATGTCCATACATCACAGCACACATAGCGCAAGGAGAAATATATAGAATATGACCACAAGAGGGCGCAATAAGTCCATGAACTGTATAAATATTTGTCTATAATGGCCAGAGGAAAAAGAGCAAAGCTTATTGTGCACAAGGAACACCTCTTGCTTTGTGTATCTTATTTATAGAAATGACCGGGAGCTGCAGAATTAAACTGGCTAAAGCTGGACATAGACCATCTAATCTGATTGTGCGGATTGTCCTGCCCCAGCTATGTATCATGGAGACCCAGCTGATTGGGTGTCATTAGAAAGGTACTGTTTCTACCTTTGGCTGTTCTCATGTTATCGCTATTGATCATGGAAACAGTATTGGGAATATAGTGAGCAATGGGCAGATCTGTCCTGCCTCGTTCTCTACATGGGATTCCCTCTGGTTCTCTAACCTGTTGGCGTTCTCCAGATTTTCTACTTTCTTCCATAGTTCACTGTTCTGTGATGTGAAGGTTTCTACCCTGGAACAAGGAACAGCGAGACACAAAGTTTTACATTCAACTTTCCTCTACTCAATAATTCACCCAGAGCTTCCATCCTACCAGTGTTTATAGGCTGATGGGTATTTGCTCTCATCCCCGCCCAATTATTAACCCTGGGCCAATGGGACATGATGGAGAAGATAATGGAGATAATGAAGAAGATAACGGTTAAAATAGAAAGATAGAGAAAAAACTTACAGAGAAGAAAACAGAAGATAACGGAGAAGACGATAACAAGAGAAGAAGCATAACAGAGGAGATAATGTAGAAGATAACAGAGAAGAAAGATAACAGAGAAGAAGATAACAGAGAAGAAGTAACAGAGAAGAAGATAACAGAGGAGATAATGTAGAAGAAGATAACAGAGAAGAAGATAAAGAGAAGAAGATAACAGAGAAGAAGATAACAGAGAAGAAGATAACAGAGAAGAAGATAACAGAGAAGAAGATAACAGAGGAGATAATGTAGAAGATAACAGAGAAGAAGATACAGAGTAGAAGATAACAGAGAAAGATAACAGAGAAGAAGGATAACAGAGTAGAAGATAACAGAGTAGAAGATAACAGAGTAGAAGATAACAGAGTAGAAGAGTAGAAGATACAGAGAAGAAGATAACAGAGTAGAAGATAACAGAGTAGAAGATAACAGAGTAGAAGATAACAGAGTAGAAGATAACAGAGTAGAAGATAAAGAGAAGAAGATAACAGAGAAGGAGAAAAGATAACAGGAAGAAGATAACAGGTAGAAGATAACGAGTAGAAGATAACAGAGTAGAAGATAACAGAGTAGAAGATAACAGAAGAAGAAGATAAGAGAAGAAGATAAAAAAAAAAAAACAGAGAAGAAGATAACAGAGAAGGAGATAACAGAGAAGAAGATAACAGAGAAGGAGATAACAGAGAAGAAGATAACAGAGTAGAAGATAACAGAGAAGAAGATAACAGAGAAGAAGATAACAGAGAAGAAGATACAGAGAAGAAGAAACAGAGAAGGAGATACAAAGAAGGAGCTACAGAGAAGGAGTAACAGAGAAGAGATAACAGAGTAGAAGATAAAGAGAAGAAATAAAAGATAGAAGAATAACAGAGTAGAAGATACATGAGAAGAAGATAACAGAGAAGAAGATAACAGAGAAGAGATAACAAGAAGAAGAGTAACAAGAAGAAGATAAAATAAGAGAAGGAGATAACAGAGAAGGAGATACAAGCAGATAACAGAGTAGAAGATACAGAGTAAGAAGATAACAGAGAAGAAGATAACAGGAAGAAGATAACAGAGAAGAAGATAACAGAGAAGAAGAAACAGAGAAGAAGATAAAAGAAGAAGATAACAGAGAAGAAGATAACAGAGAAAAAAAGAAGATAACAGAGAAGAGATAACGAGGGAGAAGATAACAGAGGAGATAATGTAGAAGATAATAGAGAAGAAGATAACAGAGGAGATAATGTAGAAGATAATAGAGAAGAAAGATAACAGAGGAGATAATGTAGAAGATAATAGAGAAGAAGATAACAGAGGAGATAATGTAGAAGATAATAGAGAAAGAATAACAGAGGAGGGAAGGAGAATGTAGAAGATAACAGAGAAGAAGATAACAGAGAAGAAGATAACAGAGGAGATAAATGTAGAAGATAATAGAGAAGAGATAACAGAGGAAGATAAGAGTAGAAGATAATAAGAGTAGAAAAAAGATAACAGACAGTAGAAGATAAAGACAGAGAAGAAGATAACAGAAGGAGATAACAGAGAAGAAGATAACAGAGAAGAAGATAACAGGAAGAACGATAACAGAGTAGAAGAAAAGAGAAGAAGATAAAGAGAAGAAGATAACAGAGGAGAGATAACAGAGATGAGTAAGATAACAGGAAGAAGATACAGAGAGAAGAAGATAACAGAGAAGGAGAGATAACAGAGAAGGAGATAACAGAGAAGGAGATAACAGAGAAGAGAGGTAGAAGATAACAGAAGAAGATAACAGAGAAAGAGTAACAGAGAAGAAGATAACAGAAGAAGATAACAGAGAAGAAGATAACAGAGAAGAAGATAACAGAGAAGGAGATAAACAGAGAAGAGATAAACAGAGTAGAAGATAACAGAGAGAAGATAACAGAGGAAGAAGTAACAGAGAAGAAGATAACAGAGAAGAGATAACAGAGAGAAGATAACAGAGAAGAGAGATAAACAGAGTAGAAGATAACAGAGAAGAAGATAAAGAGAAGAAGAAACATAGGAAGAAGATAACAGAGAAGAAGTAACAGAGGAGAAGTAACAGAGAAGAAGATAACAGAGGAGATAATGTAGAAGATAATAGAGAAGAAGTAAAAGAGGAGATAAGAGAAGATAACAGAGAAGAATTCTGAGAGAAGAGGAGATAGGTAGAAGATAATAGAAAGAAGATAACAGAGGAGGATAATGTAGAAGATAATAGAGAGAGATAACAGAGAAGAGATAATGTAGAAGATAATAGAGAAGAAGATAAGATTGAGATAGAAGATAATCAGAGAAGAAGATAACAAGAGGATGATAATTGAGAAGAAGATAAAAGAGAAGAAGATAAAGAGGAGATAAGAGAAGATAATAGAGAAGAAAGACGGGGGTAGAAGAGAAAGAAGAAGATAAACAGAGAAGAAGATAACAGAGAAGAAGATAACAGAGGAGATAATGTTAGAAGATAATAGAGAAGAAGATAACAGAGGAGATAATGTAGAAGATAATAAGAGAGAGAAAGATACCGAGGAGATAATGTAGAAGATATAGAGAAGAAGATAACAGAGGAGATAATGTAGAAGATAATAGAGAAGAAGATAACAGAGAAGGAGATAACAGAGGAGATAATGTAGAAGGAGATAATGTAGAAGATAACGGAGAAGAAGATAATAGAGAAGAAGATAACGGAGAAGAACATAATAGAGAAGAAGATAACAGAGAAGAAGATAACAGAGGAGATAATGTAGAAGATAATAGAGAAGAAGATAACAGAGGAGATAATGTAGAAGATAATAGAGAAGAAGATAACAGAGAAGGAGATAACAGAGGAGATAATGTAGAAGGAGATAATGTAGAAGATAACGGAGAAGAAGATAATAGAGAAGAAGATAACGGAGAAGATAATAGAGAAGATAATAGAGAAGAAGGTAACGGAGAAGATAATAGAGAAGATCTCTCCCCAGTCATCACTCACTTTTTTTCTAAACACTCCACGTATTCTTTCTTTTTCCGCCGGCTCTCTTGAGCTGAAATCTGGGGGACAAAAACAAATAAGGCCAAGATACATAATAAACACAAATATATACAAGGAGAATGTCCGTCACATACGTAGACAACATGGTGCTGGTCCATCTTATTGTTCACTGGTACATACAGTATGCGTGCACTGGTACATACAGTATGCGTGCACTGGTACATACAGTAAGCGTGCACTGGTACATACAGTATCTGTACACTGGTACATACAGTATCTGTGCACTGGTACATACAGTATGCGTGCACTGGTACATACAGTATCTGTGCACTGGTACATACAGTATCTGTGCACTGGTACATACAGTATCTGTGCACTGGTACATACAGTATCAGTATATGGTATCTATATATCTATATATGATAAATCTACCCTTAACATCCTAACCTACCCGGTAACCAGCACAGTATATGTATCGATATATCTATATATATATATATAAATCAACCCTTACATCCTACCTATCGTAACCAGCACGAAGAGTATCTATATATCTATATATGATAAATCTACCCTTACATCTACCTATCCGGGTACCAGCACTATGGTATCTATATACTATATATGATAAATCTCCCCTTACATTCTACCTATCCGTAACCAGCACAGTATTGTATCTATATATCTATTATGATAAATCACCTTACATCCTACCTTCCGTAACCAGCACAGTATGGGATGAATCTATATATCTATATGATATCATCTACCCTTACATCCTACCTATCCGGTAACCAGCACAGTATATGTATCTATAATCTATATATGATAATCTACCCTACATCCTACCTATCCGGTAACCAGCACAGTATTAATATCTATATATCTATATATGATTAAATCTACCCTACATCCTACACCTATCCGGTAAACTCAGCACAGTATATGGTATCTATATATCTATATAATAAATCTACCCTTACATCCTACCTCTCGGTAACCAGCACAGTATATGGTATCTATATACTATATATATAAATCTACCCTTACATCTACCTATCTGGTAACCAGCACAGTATATGAGTATCTATATATCTATATGATAGATATCTACCCTTACATCCTACCTACCTCCGTAACCAGCACAGTATATGATATCTATATATCTATATATGATAAATCTACCCTTACATCCCTATTCGGTACCAGCACAGTATATGTATCTATATATCTATATATGATAATCTACCCTTACATCCTACCTATCCGGTAACCACACAGTATAGTATCTATATATCTATATTGATAAATCTACCCTTACATCCTACCTATCTGGTAACCAGCACAGTATATGGTATCTATTATCTATATATGATAATCTACCCTACATCCTACCACCTTCGTACCAGCACGTATATGATATCTATATCTATATATTAAATCTACCCTACAGCCTACCTATCCGGTAACCAGCACAGTTATGATATCTATATATCTATATTGATAAATTACCCTTACATCCTACCTATCCGTAACCAGCACAGTATATGTATCTATATATCTATAATGATAAATCTACCCTTATCTACTCCTATCTATCCGGTAACCAGCACAGTATATGATATCTATAATCTAATATATGATAAATCTACCCGTACAAATCCTACCTATCTGGGAACCAGCACAGTATATGGTACTAGATATCTATATATGATAAAGTTCCAAACAATTAGACAGAACACTCTCGTCTAATCTTTTGATTGGATTTCATCAAAACTGGTCGATCTCTCTGGCCATCAAAACCGGATGTGTGAGTTTAATATTCAAAGTGTCAGTCACGACCAGGAACACACACAGCCAATCAGCACAGACATATTTCTATTCAGAAGGGCCCCTGGTTTCCATCTGATACTGATTATTATATTAATCAAAGGAAATATCGGTTTATTTTATAACAAACAGTGTGAATGTAATAATCCTGGAATAAAGTCTATTAGCCAATATAATGAGGGTTAATATGTAAAACCCACCAAGGAGAGTTTCTCACCAATGTCTCTGTTAACCCCAGAATGCTTAGCCAGCGCCATCAGAAATGATAGAAAGTTATCCTTGGAACGCTGCTCAGGATCTCACCTATTGATTGTACAGAGGGGAGCTGGCGGGAATAAAACACGAAAAGTTTCAAGATGCGTCCCCATTGGTAGAGATATTCCAGCCAATCCTCATTAATCTGCTGCGACCAATCAGATATTATTTAACTGCAGTAAAAGTAAAAAGCTAAAAGCTGATTGGATGATGCAAAGTAATAGAACAGTAACTGACAAGTGACCGTTTCCTTTTGTTTTAAGGGTGGAGATGACCTTTAATGTTGTGCTAATCTATATTAAATCCAAGCCAATGAGATGATAATGACCCTATATACATGTTCCTATAGGAAGGGTATAAATATAGACTATAGAATAACCATAGAGCAGGGAACAAGGCTGGCTGGCATGTTAGTACACTTCCATAACCTGCCCGGTCTCTGGATTAAAGGAGCCAGCAGCATCATCCAGGAATAAAGGAGACAATGCACATCCACAAAGCACCACTAGATGGCAGTCATGCACCTAGACTACCCAACAAAACATCGTCTGTCCATAGATTTTTATTAAACAGTTAAGCTGGGTACAAACCCTATAATAATTTGCCTGTATATTGTATGGTCTCTGCTTGAGGCAGCAACTGACCACTGACCGTTTGTTCATCCGAATCGTTGGTCGTGGCTGTTTTTGCCGCAACCGACAAAAAGTCGACCCCGTTTACGGGCTGGTTAATGGGGCTTTTTCCCGAGAGCTGTGACCATTGCTCCCGTGCACTGATGTAACACACAATTGTGGCTCTGCTTGTGAAGGTTTCACACCAAACGTGGAAATAAAATATTAAATCAGGTTGTGCCGGCTGTGCGTTTCGCTTTCCAGAAACTGCCACAAACCCATTTGTTAAGGACAAAAAAAATAGTGAACTTGGCAGTTTTCTACCCACAACCCAAGTGCTATTTGTACCAGTTTATTTAATGATACATATTGTATTCTTCTGTACAGGAAAAGGTATCCGCCTTCCCCTCCCTGCTCAAGAGCTTGTATAAGCTTGAGCATGTGCAGTGGAGACAGCATGGAAACAGCAATCGGGATGTCAGCAGTCACAGCCTTGATGACGGCAGGAAGGGAGGGGCCAGAAGTTGGTTTCTATCTGATTTACTGAAGAACAGGAGGTAAATACACTCTCTCCTACCTCCGTTCTTCAGAATCTTACAGGAGAGGAGGAGACACTTACCCGCGGACCCCTCCAGCGCCGACTTCCCCACCGCCTCCACGCATCTCTATTCGTTTGCACTGTGCGCGCATGCGCACACAGTGTGAAGGAGCGAGGACACGTTGGGGATTTCGTCGGCTGGAGCGGGTCCGCTAAAAAATCTCCTGTAAGATTTACTGAAGAACGGGAGGTATGAGATAGTGCATTTACCTCCTGTCTTAACTAAATCAGATAGAAACCAACTTACTTTTTGATGGACGTAACGTCACTGTCCCGCCTTTGATGACTGACAGCCGTGACCAGGAAGCAGAGAGGGGGATGCAGCAGATCAGCAAGGGACTGGCCCTTTAAGGAAGATGGATCCTGGGAAAATGTTCACACTGAGCGGAACAGAGGAGCTCAGATCAATGATTGGATGTGTTAAAGGAACCAGTGATGATCGGTTTTAAAGCTGAAGGTGAGATGTGTAAATCCTCCGATTCGGTTAAATAGGCAAACTTACTAAATGTTTCATCCGGACAAGGTGTGTTTGGAAAGTCCCAGCCGATGGATCGGCCTCTAATGTTTATTTTCATCTAAGATCCCCTGTACTGATGTTCCGAGTCCTTTCAATGTCTTGTCATCTGTGCAATCAAAGTCAAATCTAGCAGGTCGGAACTAGAAAAGCTCCGTCTTCCTTCTTCAGGAATCCCTGACCGATAACTAGATTCTCAACGCTAGTAAAACACTGTTTGCTTGGGGATTAAACTGTATTACATTGTATAATTGGATGGAATTGAGCATTAACCAACTGTGTCTACAGGGGCTCTTCCAGACAAGGCAGATTTCCTGGTAGACGAAGATCTGGATAAAGAACTTGACAAGCTGTAAGTTGGGTTGGTTGGTCTGTGGGGTTTTCGTGGTACTGGGACCCAGTGATATTTCTCATGTGGTTTATTTCTCCATCTTTTCAGCATCGATCGTCTCTCCTCCAGCTGCGTCTCCCAGTCTCCCGTCTTCAGCCCACTGCCTCCAAGAGACCTCACTCGGGTGGCTTCTCCGCGGAAACCACTGCCTGTGCACAAAGGTCCAGACCTGGAAAGCGAAGGTTCTTCTGAAGAGCGTTAACGTTGGGACATCGATCAGCCTTGGTGGATTTCTAAACGATGTTGGTATCGATCCTATCCGGGGAAATGGGGGGCAAACATTTCATCTGTTTTGTTCTTTATCTAGGCAGAGACGTGGACAATTGTTCATGTTAAATTATAAAATGTTTCCATTGGCCGAATTTCATATGTCGGTGAAATAGGAAAGTCAATACTACTTCCACCATCGCTCGGCTCTGTTCCATATGAAAACCCAACCCCTGGGAGTCCCAACTCACTCTGCACGCTGAACCAACCCAGGAACTGTACAGAATCAGCGCAGGGTCTGGAATGTAATAATTCTGTGGATTGGGAGGGTCCTTCAGGGGCGTCTCTAGGGTTTTTGCCACATGAGCCAAACTTTTGAATGCTGCCCCTATGTACCACTAGGTGCCATGAAGGAGCCACCAGGGTTCCTCAGAAAGACATTTATTATACCATAATGCCTGAGGCTTTTCTATTAAAGTGAGCTCCGCCTTCCACTTCTCTGATGTTTATCACAGGCTCCGCCTTGAGCATTTTGCTCACATTGCCTCATTAGAGAGACACCCCTGCTTATAGCCCAATCTAGTAGGAGTCCCAATGCTGCTGTAACATTCATAGTGCAGAGAGACCAAGGACAAGTAGATGAAATATACACAGTCACTTTATTTATAATAATCCTCCCCCCCGCTTGGTATTTACTGTGGAATGTTCAGTGTTGAATTAAAACTAAATAAAGGGATGAACAAGGGAAGATCCCATGGAGGGGCTAGTAAAGGGGGGGGGCTGGGATCCCACATGATTTCTGTCTGTACCAATCACAATTCCAGACACACTCCCTGCATTGGATCTGTTGCCTGGATTTGAACAGAGACTAATTCTATCCAACATGACCAATGGCAGAGGAAGCCTGAACTTGCCTGGATAAGAACAGATATTTCCCCAGGAGGTGCGTTGGGTCATTCCCTGTGCTGGGTCCAGTTTATTGATTTGTACCAATGGCTTTCCCAGCATTGCCCATCTGATTAGCACAACAACAGGGTCATCTTCTTTACAAAGCACTGAACTAATGGCTAAAGGGACACTGACCAATCCAATCGGATGATACTATCGTCCAATAATCGGTTATGGTGTTACCCAGCATGTGAAAGACATAGCCACAAACCTAAAGGTTCATACACACGTGTGATCGCGGGTGCCAACCAGAGATGTGGACAATCGGGTCAATTATTGGCTGAAACAGCCGTTCATACACATCGTGTGTCGTGGGTCGAACCGCCCAGAGGAACAATTTGGACCAGGACCAGAGAATTTACATCCCCCTTCAACCTGTGAGCTAAAAGAACAATACTCCCTTTATCATCCAATTGTCTGTTAACCTCGCAATGTGGATGAGCCCCTTTCCTTTCTTTTCATTAACAAACTAGGGGAGGATTTATCATCTATAGACAATAACACAGTCGATGTTGGGATTTTATTCCCATTAAATTTTGTTTGCAGAAAATTGTCAGTTTATTGTCGTAATTAAGATGTCCGAACTTCGCAAAATCCGGTCCCTCGAGGACAGCAAATTTTCTAGAAAATCCGAGCCGGACCGTTAAAGCACGTTAAAATGAAAAATCCTCGAAAATACGTGAAAATTTCGGAAGGAGGAAAACCGGAAAATCCGGATATCCGCCATTCGCGAACAGGGTAAATCCGTGCGCGGTTCGGTTCGGATCCGCAACTGCCATCACTATCTGTAATGTGTTTCCATCTTTAATCAGCTTCATCATCTGGAAAGTGTCCGAGAATGAAGGTTTCAGTCGCTGATTAAAGGGCAATACGCATGTGTTGTTATCATCATCTGTAATATTGCAGATAACTTATATACGCTCCTGTTACACATGTACATGGGTCATGTGTGTTCAAGAGGAGTTACTGTCGGGGAACATTAGGGGGGGCTACCTTTGCCTTTAAGACCCGAACACGTATGAAATCTACATCTGCTGTCCATTGCTTTACATACATGCTGTATGACTGAATTCAATGTAGCCTGCATCAGCTTCTTCTAGCCATCTGTCTTGTAGATTTCATACGTGTTCAGGTCTTAAAGGCAAAGGTGACAACCCTAGAACCATACAGACCCATTAATTTATTATACTCTCCCCAGAATCCTAAACCTATGCACACAGGTTAGACCATTATGTGGCCGACACGCGGTACCATCAGGACACGGTCTTACAGTGTACATGGTCGGATTGGATGTTAATTGGTCTGTGTGATTGGATCGCTGAATGCTGGTCGGGAAAAGGACACACTGCGTGTTGAACAAAATCTGTAGACGATTTTTTGGAACATCGTTGGCCACACCACACGCAATATTGTCCGAAACGCTATCACAAGTGTACGAGGCTTAGAAACCATTATCTGTACGTCTGTACCTGACACTGCAGCCTGTATCCACGGTGGAAACAACACACGTTTGTTCTGAATTAGATCACGGTTTTTGAACATTGGGACTGAGAGTCTGGTGAGGAAATCTCTCATTTACTTTTATTTTACCATCTGGTGCGTGAAAGGAACAAATGTGTTTGGGCCGAAAACCTTGCCTGACATGACTGTGCCGATTGTAAGAAATAGAATTAAGGGAGCGATGATCTCTATGTCAACCTATGATATAGGACAAAACCACAGAAACATTGTACAGGAATGTGCTCAGGTCTCTGCACGGAAATGCGAGGTGTGCAGCAAGAGGGGTTCTGCAGGCTGGTGAGTTGGTGGGGTAATTCTGCAGGGTGATTTGCTGCTGGTTGTAGTTCTGCAGAGTGGTGTGCTGCAAGGTGGTGTGCTGCAAGGTGGTGTGCTGCAAGGTGGTGTGCTGCAAGGTGGTGTGCTGCAAGGGTGGTGTGTGCGGCAAGATGGTGTGTCGACAATGTTGTTCTGTGGGTAGAGTTTCTGCGGAGCATTCCCCACTAAAATCCTGACAACTTACATATTTAATAATTTAGTGCTGGATAAACCACTAAATGATGGAATAGATGGGGGTATAAACGATACGGCAGAAACAATATGGGTGGAGCTCTGTACAGGATGCAAGAAGGTAGGTAAATTAATTGTTGGAATATGTTATAAGCCGCCAAATGCCGGGGAAGGGTGGAAATGATCTCCATATGCAGTTGGCGAAGGCTGCTGGTATGGGGCAGTTCTGGTCATGGGGGATTTTAACTACCCTGACATAGATTGAGTAATGGAACTGCCAGCACCTCAAAAGGTTAAAGTTCTTAAATTTCCTATATAGCATTTTCTTTCACAGATGATAGAAGTTTCCTAAATAGAATGTGTTTGTGGGATCTGGTGATATCTAATAACCCAGAGCTCATTTGGAGATGAAGGTAATGGGAAGCTTAGGGAATAGTGATCATGATATAGTGTCATTTAATATAGGGAATAGTGACCATGATTATGTTGTCATTTAATATAGGGAATAGTGACCATGATATGTGTCATTAATATAGGGAAGTGACCGTGGATATAGTGTCATTTAATATAAGGGAATAGTGACCATGATTAGTGTCATTTAATATAGGGAATAGTGACCATGATATAGTGTCTTTAAATAGGGAATAGGATCATGAATATAGTTCATTTATATAGGGAATAGTGACCATGATATAGTTTCATAATATAGGGAATAGTGACCATGATATAGTGTCATTTAATATAGGGAATAGTGACCATGATATAGTTCATTTAATAAGGGAATAGTGGACCGTGATATAGTGTCATTAATAAGGGAATAGTGACCAATGATACAGTGTCATTTAATATAGGGAACAGTGACCGTGATATGTGACTTTATATATGGAATAGTGAATCATGGTAATAGTGTCATTTAATATAGGGAATAGTGATCATGATATAGTGTCATTTAATATAGGGAACAGTGAACCATGATATAGTGTCATTTAATATAGGGAATAGTGACCATGATATAGTTTCATTTATATAGGGAATAGTGACCATGATATAGTGTCATTTATATAGGGAATAGTGACATGATATAGTGTCATTTAATATAGGGAATGTGACCAGTGATTATGTCATTAATATAGGGAATAGTGGACCCATGATATAGTGTCATTTAATATAGGGAATAGTGACCGTGAATACAGTGTCATTTAAATATAGGGAACATGACCGTGATGTAGTGTCATTTAATATAGGGAACAGTGCCATAGATAGTGTCATTTAATATAGGGAATAGTGACCATGATATAGTCATTTATATAGGGAATATGACCGTGATGTAGTCATTTAATATAGGGAATAGTGACCGTGATGTAGTGTCATTTAATATGGGAATAGTGACCGTGATATAGTGTCATTTAATATAGGGAATGCCGTGATATAGTGCATTAGATGTATATAAGTGATATAGGGATAGTGACGTGATACGTTCTTTAATATAGGGAATAGTGTCTGATCTAGTGTCATTTAATATAGGGAATAGTGACCAGTGATACAGTGTCATTTAATAAGGGAATAGTGACCATGATATGGTCATTATATAGGGAATAGTGATCAGATATAGTGTCATTTAATATGGGAATAGTGACCATGATGTAGTGTCATTTAATATAGGGAACAGTGACCATGATATAGTGTCATTTAATATAGGGAACAGTGACCATGATATAGTGTCATTTAATATAGGGAACAGTGACCATGATATAGTGTCATTTAATATAGGGAATAGTGACTCATGTAGAGGTCATTTAATAGGGAATGACGTGATTATTCATTTATATAGGAAAGTGACCGTGATTAGTGTCATTTAATATAGGGAAGTGACCGTGATGTAGTCATTGAATTAGGAACAGTGCCTGATAGTGTCATTATATAGGGAAAGTGACCGTATGTAGTGTCATTAATATAGGGAATAGTGACCATGATATAGTGTCATTTAATATAGATAGTGACCATGGTATAGTGTCATTGATAAGGGAACAGTGACCGTGATGAGTGTCATTTAATTAGGGAACGTGACCGTGATGTAGTGTCATTTAATATAGGGAACAGTGACATGATATAGTGTCATTTAATTAGGGAATAGTGACCATGATATAGTGTCATTTAATATAGGGAATAGTGACCATGATATAGTGTCATTTAAATATAGGGAATAGTGACCATGATATAGTGTCATTAATATAGGGAATAGTGACCGTGATATAGTGTCATTTAATATAGGGAATTATGACCATGTATATAGTGTCATTTAATATAGGGAATAGTGACCTGATACAGTGTCATTTAATATGGAATATGACCGTGATTAGTGTCATTTAATATAGGGAACACAGTGACCTGAAATAGTGTCATTTAATATAGGGAATATTGACCGTGATATAGTGTCATTTAATATAGAACAGTGACCGTATTAGTGTCATTTAATATAGGGAATAGTGACCGTGATATAGTGTCATTTATATAGGGAATAGTGACCGTGATTATGTGTCATTTAATATAGAATAGTGACCAGTGATATAGTGTCATTTAATATGGGAATAGTGACCGTGATACAAGTGTCATTTAATATAGGGAATAGTGACCGTGAGACATTGTCATTTAATATAGGGAATAGTGATCATGATATATGTCATTTAATAGGGAATTGACCGTGATCATGTCATTTAATATAGGGAATAGTGACCATGATAGGTCATTTATATAGGGAATAGTGATCATGATTAGTGTCATTTAATATGGGAATAGTGACCGTGATGTATTCATTTAATATAGGGAACAGGACCTGATATAGTGTCATTTAATAGGGAATAGTGACCATGATAAGTGTCATTTAATATAGGGAATAGTGACCATGATATAGTGTCATTTAATATAGGGAATAAGTGACCATGATATAGTGTCATTTAATATAGGGAACAGTGACCGTGATGTTAGTGTCATTGAATATAGGAACAGTGACGTGATGTAGTGTCATTGAATATAGGGAACAGTGACCGTGAATGTAGTTCATTGATATAGGAACAGTGACCGTGATGTAGTCATTGAATATAGGGAACAGTGACCGTGATATAGTGTCATTTATATAGGGAATAGTGACCATGATATAGTGGTCATTTAATATATGGATAGTGACCTGATATAGTGGTCATTTAATATAGGAATAGTGACCATGATATAGTGTCATTTAATATAGGAATATGACATGGTAGTGTCATTGAATATGGAACAGTGACCGTGATGTCATTAATATAGGAACAGTACCGTGATGTATGTCATTTAATATAGGGAACAGTGACCATGATAAGTGGTCATTTAATATAGGGAATAGTGGACATGATATAGTGTCATTTAATATAGGGAATATGATCATGATATAGTGTTCATTAATATAGGGAATAGTGACCATGATATAGTGTCATTTAATATAGGGAATATGACCATGGTATAGTTATGATATAGACATACCGTGATGTAGTGTCATTAATATAGGGAAAGTGACCGTGATTAGTGTCTTTAATATAGGGAAACGTGACCGTGATGAGTGTCATTTAATATAGGAACAGTGACCCGGATGTAGTGTCATTTAATTATAGGGAACAGTGACCGTGATGTAGTGTCATTTAAATTAGGGAACAGTGACCGTGATGTAGGTCATTGAATATAGGGAACAGTGACCGGATGTAGTGTCCCATTTAATATAGGGAACAGTGATCATGATATAGTGTCATTTAATATATGGAATAGTGACCGTGATATAGTTTCTTAATATAGGAAATGACCATGATAGTGTCATATTAGGGACAGTGACCGTGATATGTAGTTCCATTTAATAGAGGAATAGTGACTGATATAGTGTCATTTTAATATAGGGATAGTGACCATGATAGTGTCATTTAATATAGGAAAAGTGACCATGATATAGTGTCATTAATATAGTGGACATAGTGACCGTGATGTATGTCATTTAATATAGGAATAGTGACCCATGATATAGTGTCATTTAATATAGGGAATAGTGATCATGATATAGTGTCATTTATATAGGGAACATGACCGTGATATAGTGTCAATTAATTATATAGGGAATGTGACCCAATATGTTGCATTAATTGGGAATAGTGCCATGATATGTGTCTTTAATTAAGGGAATAGTGACCATGATATAGTCATTTAATATAGGAACAGTGACCGTGATATAGTGTCATTAATAAGGGAATAGTGACCATGAATAGTGTCATTTAATATAGGGATAGTGACCATGATATAGTGTCATTTAATAGGGAATAGTGCCAGATATGTGTCATTTTATAGGAATAGTGCCCATTATCGTGTCATTAATATAGGATAGTGATCGTGATAAAGTGTCATTTAATATAGGGAACATGCCGTGATAAGTGGTCATTATATGGAATATGACATGATTAGTCAGTAATATGAATAGTGGACCATGGATTGTCTAATTAGGGAATGTGATAATGATAAGTGTCATTTAAATAGAGATTATGGACCATGATATAGTGTCATTAATATGGAACATACCGTGATATGTTCATTAATATGGTACAAAAAACAAAGTAGGTTAACAAAAACTTTTAACTTTAGGAAAGCTAATTTTATGCTGTTAAGGAATCGCTCCTGCTCATAGACTGGGGGGATTGTTTCTAGGTAAAGATACTGAGCAGATGTGGACCACTTTAAAGGGATATTAAACTATTACATTTCTAAACAGTGTAAAAAAAAGGTCCTTTCCTGCCTGGCTCAAAGGGTAACTGTGGTCCAAAAATGACTTTAGGTAAATTGACAGGAATTGCTTTCCTGGTATTTTGCAATTTACTTTCATTTTTTTTTTTTACATAGTTTGAATTATTTAAATTTTTATGTGGGATTTGGGAGCAGCATCACCAGGTCCCTTGAACTTCCTGCTCTGAAACCACGTGACAGTCCTTTTCCCCTGTGTCTCCTCCCTCCTTCTGGGCCCCCATTTCATTGCACTTTCACTTTTATATCCCCTTCTTTTTTTTAACAACTGGAGAATTCCCATCTCTCCCTGGGGGAATCCCACTGAGCGTGTCTGAAGTCACACGACCAGGAGAATGGCAGTAACTGAGAACATGTGTCATTGGTTAGGCAAGCGAAACATTGTTGTAATTAGCAGTTTTAATGAACTAGATTCATTCATTTACTTTAGCAGTAATTAGGTTTAAGACTTGACCATCTTCTTCTGGACACTTTGGCCCCATCCTTACACCAAAGACACACACAGGAGACTTTCTGCTGATGCTAATTTTTTTTTCTTTTTATTGCATAAAGCGAGCAAAAGAAAGAGAAAAAGGAAATATAAAGAAAATAAAGCTTGCCACTAACTACAGTCGTCTTCTCCAAACTTCAGGTGCGATCTGTACAAGGAACCATTAAAATTAGGCCTGAAGTCAAGACAGGGGCCTGAGTCTGAGACCAATGGGGAAAGTTGTGTTCTCTGAAAAGTCCTTGTCTGGTGAACAAACTGTGCTTCAACGTTTTAATAAGACTGGGAATCCGGACCCCCAGTCCCCATTTGGGGATGAATGGGTTAGCCAATCAATCTTCTAATTAGAAACCAATTGCGTAAAGTGTTATGATGTTCCTGCGCTGGGGATTAGCCAATTAGGAAGGATAACGATATCTGTGCCAGCACCATGCAGAGAGAACTGTTATTTAGTCTTTACTCTCGGAGACTCAGAACGCAGACATCCGGCTCATTCCCAGAGCTGAGGGAACGGTGATTCCTCCATCATTTCTCAGTCGGTTATTAGATCCAGATTAGCCTGGGTGGTTCTCCTCCGCCTGTTGTAATGGTCAGATCTCGGTTTCCTCTGTCCGTTCCTACAAGAAATCGGAACTTCTGTCCCTGTATAAAATAAATAAATACAATTGTTCATTGAGGAGGCAGTTTAAAGACAAGTTCACCCCATGAAAACTGTTTACCCCGCACTTATCACCCCCCCAAACCCCACTCCGGGAAGGTCACTGCTCCCTCACCGCACTCTCCACCCAGGCCATGATAACAAATTACAGCACTGCCACCCGGCGATTTCATGGTAAAATTCCTCTCTCTGGGAGCGCCGGGAGAAAGTATTGCGAGGCTGGGATTTGGTAGCAATTGGTGCGGCGAAAAATGATTTTTATCAGCGTGAACTTGCCCTTTTATTTGTAGCATTTCAATGACCTTTCCTTCAAGAAAAATCACTGAGTAAAAAATATTGTAGTGCCGTATTAGTCCAATATATAGATGTAAATAATAAGAACTGTGATACTTTCTCTATGGACTAACAGTTTATTTAGTAGACAAGCTTTGGAGGGCTAAACCCTCTTCATCAGGTCATAGCATAGCGGACTGGAGGGCTAAACCCTCTTCATCGGGTCAGAGCAAGACTGGAGGGCTAACCCTCTTCATCAGGTCAGAGCAGGACTAGAGGCTAAACCCTCTTCATCAGGTCAAGCATGGACTGGAGGGCTAAACCCTCTTCATCAGGTCAGAGCAGGACGGGAGGGCTAAACCCTCTTCATTCATGGGTCAGAGCAGACTGGAGGGCTAAACCCTCTTCATCGGTCAGCAGACTGGATGGCTAAACCCTCTTCTCTGGCAGAGCAGGACTTGGGGCTAACCCTTCATCGGGTCAGAGCGGACGGGAGGGCTAACCCTCTTCATCGGTCAGAGCAGGACTGGAGGCTAAACCTCTCTTCGGGCGACAGGACTGAGGACTAACCCTCTTCATCGGGTCAGGCGGACGAGGGCTAACCCTCTTCCAGCAGAGCAGGACTGGGGGCTAAACCCTCTTCATCAGGTCATAGCAGGACTGGAGGGCTAAACCCTCTTCATCAGGTCATAGGCAGGACTGGAGGGCTAAACCCTTCATCAGGTCTAGCAGGACTGGAGGGCTAAACCCTCTTCATCAGTCATAGCAGGACTGAGGGCTAAACCCTCTTCATCAGGTCAGAGCAGGACTGGAGGGCTAAACCCTCTTCATCAGGTCAAGCAGGACTGGAGGGCTAAACCCTCTCACATCAGGTCAGAGCAGGACTGGGGGGCTAAACCTCTTCATCGGGTCAGAGCAGGACTGGAGGGCTAAACCCTCTTCATCGGTCAGAGCAGCTGGAGGGCTAAACCCTCTTCATCGGTCAGAGCAGGACGGAGGGCTAAACCCTCTTCAACGGTCAGAGCA
The DNA here is from genome assembly GCA_019447015.1 of Hymenochirus boettgeri. Classification (NCBI taxonomy): domain Eukaryota; kingdom Metazoa; phylum Chordata; class Amphibia; order Anura; family Pipidae; genus Hymenochirus; species Hymenochirus boettgeri. Next base: position 199,981 of record JAACNH010000286.1, on the reverse strand, counting down.
GGACGTGGAGGCTAAACCCTCTTCAACGGGTCAGAGCAGGACTGGAGGGCTAAACCCTCTTCATCGGGTCAGAGCAGGACGGGAGGGCTAACCCTCTTCATCGGGTCAGAGCAGGACTGGAGGGCTAAACCCTCTCATCGGGTCAGAGCAGGACTGGAGGGCTAACCCTCTTCATCGGGTCAGACAGGACTGGAGGGCTAAACCCTCTTCATCGGTCAGAGCAGGACTGGAGGGCTAAACCCTCTTCATCGGCTCAGAGCAGACTGGAGGGCTAAACCCTCTTCATCGGGTCAGAGCAGACTGGAGGGCTAAGCCCTCTTCATCGGGTCAGAGCAGACTGGATGGCTAAACCCTCTTCATCAGTCAGAGCAGGATGGAGGGCTAAACCTCTCAGTAAGCAGCTGGGGCTAAACCTTCATCAGTAAGCAGGACTGGAGGGCTAAACCCCTTCATCAGGTCAGACAGGACTGGAGGGCTAACCCCTCTTCATCAGGTCAAGCAGGACTGGAGGGCTAAACCTCTTCATCAGGTCAGAGCAGGACTGGAGGGCTAAACCCTCTCATCAGGTCAGAGTAGGACTGGAGGGCTAAACCCTCTTCATCAGGTCAGAGCAGGAACTGGAGGCTAAACCCTCTTCATCGGTCAGAGCAGGACTGGAGGGCTAAACCCTCTTCATCGGTCAGAGAGCAGAACTGGAGGGCTAACCCTCTTCATCGGGTCAGAGCAGGACTGGAGGGCTAAACCCCTTCATCGGGTCAGAGCAGACTGAGGGCTAAAACCTCTTCATCGGGTCAGAGCGAACTGGAGGGCTAAACCCTCTTCATCATGGTCAGAGCAGACTGGAGGGCTAAACCCTCTTCATCAGGTCAGAGCAGAGACTGGAGGGCTAAACCCTCTTCATCAGGGTCAGAGCAGGACTGGAGGGCTAACCTCTTCAATCGGGTCAGAGCAGGACTGGAGGCTAAACCCTCTTCCGGGTCATGGCAGGACTGGAGGGCTAAACCCTCATCAGGCAGCAGGACGGAGGGCTAAACCTCTTCATCAGGGTCATAGCAGGATGGAGGGCTAAACCCTCTTCATCGGGTCAGAGCAGGACTGGAGGGCTAAACCCTCTTCATCGGGTCAGAGCAGGACTGGAGGGCTTAACCCTCTTCATCGGGTCAGAGCAGGACTGGAGGGCTAAACCCTCTTCATCGGGTCAGAGCAGGACTGGAGGGCTTAAAACCCTCTTCATCGGGTCACGAGCAGGACTGGAGGGCTAAACCCTCTTCACGGGTCAGAGCAGGACTGAGGGTCTAACCCTCTTCATCGGGTCAGAGCAGGACTGGAGGGCTAACACCCTCTTCATCGGGTCAGAGCGACTGGAGGCTAAACCCTTCATATATCGGGTCAGCAGACTGGAGGGCTAAACCCTCTTCATCGGGTCAGAGGACTGGAGGGCTAAACCCTCTTCATCGTTCAAGCAGGACCTGGAGGGCTAAACCTCTTCATCGGGTCAGAGCAGGACTGGAGGGCTAAACCCTCTTCATCGGGTCAGAGCAGGACTGGAGGGCAAACCCTCTTCATCGGGTCAGAGCAGGACTGGAGGCTAACCTCTTCATCGTCGAGCAGGACTGGAGGCTAAACCCTCTTCATCGGGTCAAGAGCGACTGGAGGGCTAAACCCTCTTCATCAGGTCAGAGCGGACTGAGGGGCTAAAACCCTCTTCATCATGCAGAGCAGGACTGGAGGCTAAACCCTCTTCATCAGGTCAGAGCAGGACTGGAGGCTAAACCCTCTTCATCAGTCAGCAGGACTGGAGGCTAAACCCTCTTCATCAGGTCAGAGCAGGACTGGAGGGCTAACCCTCTTCATCAGGTCAGAGCAGGACTGGAGGGCTAACCCTCTTCATCAGGTCAGAGCAGGACTGGAGGGCTAAACCCCTCTTCATCAGGTCAGAGCAGGACTGGAGGGCTAAACCCTCTTCATCAGGTCAGAGCGGACTGGAGGGCTAACCCTCTTCATCAGGTCAGAGCAGACTGAGGGCTAAACCCTTTCTCAGTCATAGCAGGACTGGAGGGCTAACCCTCTATCAGGTCAGAGGGTGGAGGGCTAAACCCTCTTCATCAGGTCAGAGCAGACTGATTGTAACAAAGGTTTAACAGAAAGTAAAAAGCCAGTTCCAAGAGATATTAAGATAAGCAAAACAACAAGGGGGGGGAGACAGAAGAAAAAAGTAAAGAGCAAAAGGTTCCCAGAAAGTGTAGAGGCAATAAAAATGAGAGATAACAGAATAGTGAAGTGGGATGAAGAATGACGGGGAGGAAGAGGATAATGTGGTGATAAAGTTTCCACCCAACAACTAATCCGAGAGATAAAATATCCAATTTATTGGCCGGGGGGGGGGATTTTCCGTTGGAGCTAAATCAGTATGACCCCAATAATAATTTGTTACCTTATTTGGGGCGGAGCACGCACGTCACAGTTAATATCCCTACATCACCACTTACCCATCTCCTGTCTGGTTAATCCTCCATCGGTCCGGTTGTCTTGTTCTGGCTCTTCCAAGTATTTGCCCCTCTCGTGAGCGTGAACTCTGGGTGTTGGCTGACCGGCGCTGTGTCTGGAGACCAGGCGCTTTTCGGTTGGCCCCTAATAGGATTCGTTCCTCGTCCAGTTTCCCGCCCCCCTCGTCGTAGGACAGAGATTCCGAGAACGAACTATAAAAAACACAGAGATCCACAATCACCCTCGATTCTTCACATCTGTCTCACACATGATCACAAATTCTGGCAAGGCTAAAGGAGAAGTTCGGGCTGAAATACATATTTTTCCTGACTTACGGCCCATAAACTGCCAATTAAAGTGACGCATCGCTCAGTTTGTAAGTAATTATAACTGAAAGTACATTTCACTCCCATGCCCTTGGGGACATACAAGAAGCCCATTGGACAATTCTCCACTCTGTATGTGTGTAACACACTGAGCATGTCTAATTTAATAGTTTGGGAAGGGGAGGAGTTAGACAATTCCAGGTCTTTGCAGCCACAGCCAAACACCATTCATAAATTTTCCCTGTGCTGATGGTTTGCATGTGATCCGATCACCAAGAGCACAGACTATTCTATTGCATCATAAAGAACTAAACCCAACATTTTTATACTCGATCAGGTCTCGTTCACTCTACACTAAATCGTTCAGTCTTCTTACTAAAAATGGGTCTGTTTCCAGATAAAACGTGTGCAATTCGTTGAAATGGAAACCATAGTCACGTGCTCCCTTGCCTATTAAGGGTATCTCCACTCGTTTTTAGAATTTTTGGGAATCCATTCTATTGAAGAACGGAGGTAAGGAGCTGTGCCTTACCTTCTGTTCTCAATAGAACACACAGGAGCCAGGAGAGAGGTAAGAACTTACCTACTCGCTCCGCACCCCGCCGGGGAGCGTTATTCTACGATACAGATCTTTATTCTAAACGATACAGATCGTTGTTCTACGATACATCGTTATTCTATCGATACAGCATTGTTCTTACGCTACAGATCGTTGTTTTCTAACGATACAAGATCATTGTTCTACGATACAGATCGTTTGTTCTAACGATACAGATCGTGTTCTCATACGATCGTTGTTCTACGATACAGATCGTTGTTCTACGATACAGATCGTTGTTCTAACGATCAGATCGTTGTTCTACGGTAAAGATCGTTGTTTACGTGGTTTACGAGATCGTTGTTCTAACGATGCCAGCGTTTCTACGTACCGATTTGTTGTTCTAGGGTACTGATCGTTGTTCTACTGTACCTGATCAGTTTGTTTCTACGGTACCGTCGTTTGTTCACGTACCGATTGTTGTTCTACGGTACCGATTGTTGTTCTAAAATGCGGTATTGATCGCTGTTCTACGGTACCGATTGTTGTTCTGAGGTACCGATCGTTGTTCTAACGGTACCGATTTTGTTCTAGGTACCGATGGTTCTAATTTGTACCGATGTTGTTCAAACGTACCGATTGTTGTTCTACGTTACCGATTGTTGTTCTACATACCGATCGCTGTTCTACATATCCGATCGCTGTTCTAACGATTCGATCGTTGTTCTACTATATCGAAGGCTATTCTACGATTCGTTAGATTTACGATGCGATATCGAAGAATTAAGAGAATGTCGTAATAACGTCGGTACCGTAGACAACATTGTTATTTACGGCGATCGTAAAAAAAGGATACCGGTTTTTGATAAATTGGCCCACAGTTACTTACTGTTGCAAAACTGTTTTTCCTCTCTGCAGCTGTGTGAGATCTCTAAGAGCTTATTGAGCTTAAGCCCATGTCGAGAATAAAACGACTAACGGCTTTAGTTGCCCTTTAAATACTTACTTGGCTGGCTGTGTACAGCTGGGGGTCAATGGAGGAACCGATTTTACCCGTCTGGGACCCCATGAAAATTCTGGAAAGGACGGATCATGGAGCCAAAGGCAACACGAAGCAAAGCACCACCACCTGCAAAAAGAGTCTTACCCAGAATCCTCCACAGACATCGATTGCAATCAGATACATTGTGCAGGCAAAACTACCAGGGTGCAGCCCCTGCGTAGGAGGCCAGGGAGCCCCAACATCTTATCCCACAGCCCCCCTCCCCCAGACAACTACTGTAGAGAAGCAGGCATGTAATACACATTTATACCACTAGAGGTGCCATAGGCTTTACCATTAGGCAGGTGCCAGTCTGGGTTGCAGCAATTTTTACAGGGTCGTTGGAACCTCCCAGTGCCATCGCTTGTAACTTCTGTAACTGCTGCAGCAGAGACCTGGGAATGAAACAAGCAGGATTGGATTTTATTCCTATTTTATTGGGGGTCACTGACCTTTAACCTGTAACATACAAAGCCCTGTGGTGCATAGAGGGCAGCCGTGTCACATGTGGGCGGTTAAAGGGGAACTAATCCCAATAAACATTCCCACGGGGGCATAGATGAAGACCTCACAGGAGCAAACTGATCCCCCTACAAATAAACTGTAAACTCTCACCCCATTCAATGCATTATATCAATGTGACCCACTGAATGGACAAGATGCCTCATTGCCCCAGTTACATGCTAATCTGGACAGGTTACAGGATTGGCTAGGACAACTAGTGGGTGGGACCTGCTGTACATGTTACTGCCCTTAGCTTAGGACTGGGCACGTGCAAAGTCACCACTGTATGATACTGGAATGCTGGGAAATAAAAGGTAATTTCTCTGAATCCACTTTACATTAGAGACACAGATAGGATTTTATGATTCAGTGTAGTTCTGCTTAGAGAGAAAGTAGTAAATATAATGTAATAAAGCTTGTTTAATGTCCAATGCTATGTTCATAAATAACAACTGCTATCTCTACCAGAACAGAGAAGGAGAGATATGTTCTGTATTAGCAGGCACTCAATCCAACTGCCCTGGTACTCCTAATTATCATATACAAAGAAAAAAGGAGAGTTCATGCACATGGGTCTTTCCAAACTTGTACATACATACCTATACTGTACATATATACATACCTATATACATACCACCTACAAACCTATGTACATACATACAATACAAGGATTGTGGAAGCACTCCAATTAGGCTAATTTAAAACTACATTTAGCAGAAGTGCTACTGATCTGGTCAAAGATTTATACAAATTTCCCTGTACGTATCTCTCTCAGAGAGATGTTACTGTCATTTTAAACCAGCGTCTGAATTTTAAAAAGTTTTTATAAATTGCACTTTTAATGTTACAATTGGAAACAACAGTAAAAAGTGCAAATAATCCATCAAAGTGTCATTTATTAAATAGGAATTCATCTTTTCTAAATGAAATCTAGTTGACTGAAAAAGTAAATTCTGCTATTTGAAATGTCCCAGTAGGTGGTGCTAGATTCCCACTGTGTCGTGGCACAACTGGTACAAATACATTACCAATGAGGTTTATTATTTCTATTACTCTTGTAATAAAAGAATCAAATCGTTTTCCACTTAAGATCTAAATTAGAGCGTCAATGTCCATACATCACAGCACACATAGCGCAAGGAGAAATATATAGAATATGACCACAAGGGCGCAATAGGTCCATGAACTGTATAAATATTTGTCTATAATGGCCAGAGAAAAAAGAGCAAAGCTTATTGTGCACAAGGAACACCCTTGCTTTGTGTATCTTATTTATAGAAATGACCGGGAGCTGCAGATTAAACTGGCTAAACTGGACATAGACCATCTAATCTGATTGTGTGCGGATGTCCTGCCCCAGCTATGTATCATGGAACCCAGCTGATGGGTGTCATTAGAAAGGTCTGTTTCTACTTTGGCTGTTTCTCATGTTATCGCATTATCATGGAAACAGTTTGGGAATATAGTGAGCAATGGGCAGATCTGTCCTGCCTCGTTCTCTACATGGGATTCCCTTCTGGTTCTCTAACTGTTGGCGTTCTCCAGATTTTCTACTTTCTTCCATAGTTCACTGTTTGTGATGTGAAGGTTTCTACCCTGGAACAAGGAACAGCGAGACAAAGTTTTAACATTCAACTTTCCTCTCTCATAATTCACCCAGAGCTTCCATCCTACCAGTGTTTATAGGCTGATGGGTATTTGCTCTCATCCCCGCCCAATTATTAACCCTGGCCAATGGGACATGATGGAGAAGATTATGAGATAATGAAGAAGATAACGGTTTAAAATAGAAAGATAGAGAAAAAACTTACAGAAGAAAACAGAAATAACGGAGAAGAAGATAACAGAGAAGAAGTAACAAGGAGTAATGTAGAAGATAACAGAGAAGAAGATAACAGAGAGAAGATAAACAGAGAAGAAGATAACAGAGGAGATAAGGAAAGATAACAGAAAAGAAGATAACAGAAAATAACAGAAGAAGATAACAGAGAAGAAGATAACAAGGAGAGTAATGTAGAAGATAACAGAGAAGAAGATAACAGAGTAGAAGATAACAGAGAAGGAGATAACAGAGAAGAAGATAACAGAGTAGAAGATAACAGAGTAGAAGATAACAGAGTAGAAGATAACAAGAAGAAGATAACAGAGAAGAAGATAACAGAGAAGAAGATAACAGAGTAGAAGATAACAGAGAAGAAGATAACAGAGTAGAAGATAACGAGTAGAATGATAACAGAGAAGAAGATAACAGAGAAGAAGATAACAGAGAAGAAGATAACAGAGAAGAAGATAACAGAGAAGAAGATAACAGAGAAGGAGATAACAGAGAAGAGATAACAGAGTAGAAGGATAACAGAGTAGAAGATAACAGAGAAGAAGATACACAGAGAGAAGATAACAGAGAAGGAAGATAACAGAGAAGAAGATAACAGAGAAGAAGATAACAGAGAAGAAGATAACAGAGAAGGAGATAACAGAGAAGAAGATAACAGAGAAGAAGATAACAGAGTAGAAGATAACAAGTAGAATAACAGAGAGATAATGTAGAAGATAATAGAGAAGAAGATAACAAGAATAATGTAGAAATAATAGAGAAGAAGATAACAGAAAGAGATAACAGAGAGATAATGTAGAAGATAAATAGAGAAGAAGATAACAGAGGAGATAATGTGAAAGATATAGAAGGATAACAGAGGAGATAATGTAGAGATAAGAGAAGAAGATACATAGAAGAAGATAACAGAGGAGAAATGTTAAGAAATAATAGAGAAGAAGATAACAGAGGAGATAATGTAGAAGATAATAGAGAAAAATAACAGAGAAGAAGATAACAGAGTAGAAGATAACAGAGTAGAAGATAACAGAGTAGAAGATAACAGAGTAGAAGATAACAGAGAAGAAGATAACAGAGAAGGAGATAACAGAGAAGAAGATAACAGAGAAGAAGATAACAGAGAAGAAGATAAGCGAGAAGAAGATACAGAGTAAGAAGATAACAGAGAAAAGATACAGAGAAGAAGATAACAGAGAAGAGATAACAGAAAGGAGATAACAGAGAAGAGATAACAGAGAATAGATAACAGTATTAGAAGATGAACAGAGTAGAAGAATAACAGTAGAAGAAGATAACATAAAGAAGATAACAGAGAAGAAGATAACAAGAAGAAACAGAGAAAGATAAACAAGAATAGAGGAATAACAGATAAAGATAACAAGAAAAAAAAAGAAAAAAACAGATAAAAGAATAATAGATGAAGATAACAGAGAAGAAGTAACAGAGATAAGATAACAGGAAGAAGATAACAGAGAAGAAGAATAGAACAGAGTAGAAGATAACAGAAATGAGATAAAAGATAAGAGAAGATACAGAGATAATGTAGAAGATATAGAGAAGATTAACAGATAGAAGAAGATACAGAGAGATAATGTAGAAATAATAGAGAGAAGATAACAAGGAGTATAATGTAGAAGATACTAGAGAAAGAAAAGAGAAGATAATGTAGAAGATAATAGAGAAGATAGATAATTAGAAGAAGATAACAGAGAAGAGATAACAGAGAGAAATGTAGAAGATAATAGAGAAGAAGATAACGAGGAGAATACTGTAGAAGATAATAGAGAAACAAAGATAACAAGAAGAAGATACAGAGAAGAAGAAACAGAGAAGAAGATAACATAGAAAGAAACAGAGATAATGTAGAAGATAATAGAGAAAGATCACAGAGAGATAATGTAGAGAATAGAGAAGAAGATAACAGAGGAGATAATGTAGAGATAATAGAGAAGAAGATAACAGAAAGAAGATAACAAGGATATAATGTAGAAGATATAGAGAAGAAGATAACAAGAGAGATATGTAAGATAATAGAGAAGAAGATAACAGATAAGGAGATAACAGAGGATATATGTAGAAGAGATAATGTAGAAGATAAACGGAGAAGAAGATAATAGAGAAGAAGATAACGGAGAAGAACATAATAGAGAAGAAGATAACAGAGAAACAGAGGAGACATGTAAATAATAGAGAGAAGATAACAGAGGAGATAATGTAAAGATATAGAGAAGAATAACAGAGAAGAGATAACAGAGGATATAATGTAGAGAGATAATGTAAAGATAAGGAGAGAAGATACATAGAGAAGAAGATAACGTAGAAGATAATAGAGAAGATAATAGAAAAGGTAACGGAAAGATAATAGAAAGATCTCTCCCCAGTCATCACTCACTTTTTTTCTAAACACTCCACGTATTCTTTCTTTTTTCCGCCGGCTCTCTTGAGCTGAAATCTGGGGGACAAAAACAAATAGGCCAAATACATAATAACACAAATATTATACAAGGAGAAGGTCCGTCACTACGTAGACAACATGTGTGCTGGTCCATCTTATTGTTCACTGGTACATACAGTATGCGTGCACTGGTACATACAGTAAATGCGTGCACTGTACATACAGTAACGTGCACTGGTACATACATTATCGTACCTGGTACATACAGTATCTGTGCCACTGGTACATCATAGGGCACGTCACGTACTGTGCACTGGTACATCCAGTATCTGTGCACTGGTACATATAGTATCTGTGCACTGGTACATACAGTATCTGTGCACTGGTACATACGTAGTAAATGTGCACTGGTACATACATTAAAAAAATATCTTGCACAGGTCATACAATCTGTGCACTGGTACCTATTGTGCCCTCCCCACTCGACTGCTTCCTCTCGCCATAACCTTTCTCTCTTGTACCTCCCATCTCTGAATTCTATTCCCCTCTCTCACGTCAAGAAACCTCAATTAGCAGGTTTTAAATCTACCCTTACATCCTACCTATCGGTACCCCAGCACAGTATATGGTATCTATATATCTATATTGATAATCTACCCTACATCCTACCTATCCGGTAACCAGCACAGTATTGGTATCTATATATCTATATATATAAATCTACCTTACATCCTACCTATCTGGTAACCACAACAGTATATGGTTCTATAAGATCTATCATATGATAAATCTACCCTTACTCCTACTATCCGTAACCAGCACAGTATATGATATCTATATATCTAATATGATAAATCTACCCTACATCCTCCCTATCTGGTAACCAGCACAGTATATGATTCTATATATCTATACTATATTCTATAAATCTACCCTACATCCTACCTATCTGGTACCAGCACAGTATATGGTATCTATATATCTATATATGATAAATCTACCCTACAACCTACCTATCCGTAACCAGCACAGTATATTGATATCTATATATCTATATATATATACTATAAATCTACCCTTACATCCTACTATCCGTAACCAGCACAGTATATGGTATCTATATCTATATATGATAAATCTACCCTACATCTACCTATCCGGTAACCAGCACATATATTGTATCTATATATCTATATTGATAAATCTACCCTTACATTCTACCTATCCGTAACCAGCACAGTATTGGTTATCTAATATATCTATTAGATAAACTACCCTTTCATCCACCTATCCGGTACCAGCACAGTATATGATATCTATATATCTACTATGATAATCTACCTTACTCCTACCTATCCGGTAACCAGGCACAGTATATATAATACATATTCTATATATGATAAATCTACCCTTACAATCCTACCATCCGGTAACCAGCACAGTATTATAATTCTATATATCTATATATGATAATCTAATCTACCCTTACATCCTACCCTATTGGTACCCGCACAGTATAGTATCCTATATATCTATATGATTAAATCTACCCTTACATCCTACCTATCGGTAACCAGCACAGTTTATGGTATCTATATATCTATATATGATAAATCTACCCTTACATCCTACCTATCTGGTAACCAGCACAGTATATGAATTCTATATATCTATATATGATAAATCTACCCTCACATCCTACCTATCCGGTAACCAGCACAGTTATGATATCTATATATCTATATATGATAATCTACCACTTTACTCCTACTTCTCTGGTACCCGCACAGTATATGGTTCTATATATCTATATAGTAAATCACCCTTACACCTACTATCCTACCGGTACCAGCACAGTATATGGTATCTATATATCTATATATGATAAATTCTACCCTTACATCCTACCTATCCGGTACCACACAGTAATATGTATCTAATATCTATATATATATATCTATAATCTACCCTTCCATCCTACCTATCTGGTAACCAGCACAGTATATGGGATCTATATATCTATATATGATAAATAACCCTTACAATCCTACTATCCGGTAACCAGCACAGTATATGATATCTATATCTCATATATCTATACTATAAATCTACCTTACTCCTACCTATCCGTAACCACACAGTATATTGTACTATCTTCTAATATGAGAAATCTACCCTTACATTCTACCTACCGGTAACCAGCACAGTTATGGTATCTATATATCTATATATGATAAATCTACCCTTACCTTCTCCTATCCGGTAACCAGCACAGTATATGGTATCTATATATCTATATATGATAAATCTACCCTTACATCCTACCTATCCGGTAACCAGCACAGTATATGATTCTATATATCACATATGATAAATCTACCCTTACATCCTACCTATCCGGTACCAGCAATACAGTAGATAATCATATATCTATTATGATAAATCTACCCTTACATCCTACCATTCCGGTAACCAGCACAGTTATAATATCTATATCCTATATATGATAAATCTCTACCCTTAACCCCTACCTATCTGGTAACCAGCACAGTATATGGTATCTATATATCATATGATAAATCTACCCTTACATCCTACCTACCGTAACCAGCACAGTTTAGGTATCTATATATCTATATATGATAAATCTACCCTACATCCTACCTATCTGGTAACCAGCCACAGTATATGATATCTATATATCTATATATGATAAATCTACCCTTACATCCTACCTATCCGGTAACCAGCACAGTCATATATCTATATATCTATATGATAAATCTACCCTTACACCTACTATCTGGTACCCAGCACAGTATATGGTATCTATATATCTATATATGATAAAATCACCCTTACATCCTACCTATCCGTAACCAGCACAGTATATGGTATCTATATATCTATTATGATAAATCACCCTTACATCCTACCTATCTGGTAACCAGCACAGTATATGGTATCTATATATCTATATATGATAATCTACCATACATCCTACCTATCTGGTAACCAGCACAGTATATATATCTATACATCTATATATGTTAAATCTACCCTTACATCCTACCTATCCGGTAACCGCACACGTATATGATATCTATATTCTATATATGATAAATCTACCCTTACATCCTACCTATCCGGTAACCAGCACAGTATATGGTACCTATATATCTATAATGATAAATCTACCCTTACATCCTACCTATCGTAACCAGCACAGTATATGATATCTTATATCTATATTTATAAATCTACCCTTACATCCTACCTATCTGGTAACCAGCACAGTATATGGTATCTAATCTATATATCTATAATGATAAATCTACCCTACATCCTACCTATCCGTACCCGCACAGTATATATATCTATATATCTATATATGATAAATCTAACCCTTACATCCTACCTATCCGGTAACCAGCACAGTATATGATATCTATATATCTATATATGATAAATCTACCCTTACATCCTACCTCCACCTATCCATAACCAGCACAGTATAGGTATCTATATATGATAAATCTACCCTTATATCCTACCTATCTGGTAACCAGCACAGTATATGATTGTTTTATTTGCACTGCATACGTCTCACTCCAACACTTACCCATTCCATTGCATCTGTATCTTACCACCACCTAACTAGATTGAAGCAGTACGGGCAGGACCTCATTACTCTTGTGGCAAAGCCCTAGCACTTCTATTTATATAATTTATATACTGAACTATCTATGTATTTATCCCCTTGTATGACTTTATTGTATTTTGTTATGGTACAGCACTGCATCCCCTAATTGGCGCTTTATAAATAAACTATACATTCTGCAACATACATACATACACTGCACTGGTGCATACGATATGTATGCATTGGTACACACAGAAACGGTGCACTGGTACTTACAGAACATGTCCATTGGTACATTCAGTGGGCTGGCACTGGTACATTCAGTGGGCGCGGGCACGGTACTTCAGTGGGCGCAGACACGGTACATTCAGTGTGGTACTGGTACTTCAGTGTGCGCGCACTGGTACATTCAGTGTGCGCGCACTGGTACATTCAGTGTGTGTGTGCAATGGTGCATTCAGTGTGTGTTGCAATGGTACATTCAGTGTGCGCATTGGTACATTCAGTGTGCGGGCACTGGTACATTTAGTGGTGGTTGCGCAATATAACATTGTGTGTGCGTGCCCTGGTACATTCAGTGTGGCGTAGCTGGTATTGCATGTTGTGCGCTACTGTACATTCTGTTTGCGTACTGTTACATTCGTGTGTTCTTACTGTACATTCAGTGTGCATGGTACAGTCGTGTGTGCGTACTGTACATTCAGTGTGTGTGCACTGGTACTGGTACATTCAGTGTGTGCACACTGGTACATTCGTGTCCGCGCAGTGGTGCATCCGTGTGCGTGCACTGGTTGCATGTCATTGTGGGCGCATGGTGCATTCAGTGTGCGCGCACTGGTGCATTCAGTGTGCGCGCACTGGCGCATTCAGTGTGCGCGCACTGGCGCATTCAGTGTGCGCGGACTGCGCATTCAGTGTGCCGCACTGGCATTCAGTGTGCGCGCACTGGTCGCATTCAGTGTGCGCGCATTGTGTGCCATCAGTGTGGCGCACTGGTGCATCAGTGTGTGGCGCACTGGTGCATTCAGTGCGCACTGGTGCATCAGTGGTACTGGTACATTCAGTGTGTACTGGTGCATTTCAGTGTGTGTGTACTGGTGCATTCAGTGTGTGTGCAGTGGTGCATTCGTGTGTGCGCAATAGTACATCAGTGTGCACTGGTACATTCAGTGGGCGCGGGCACTGGAACAGTCAGTGCGCGCAATGGGTACATTTAGTGTGTACTGGTACATTCAGTGTCGTGCACTGGTTACACTCAGTGTGCGTTGCACTGGTAGCATCGTGTGCCCGCACTGGGGGTACATTCAGTGTGTGCGACTGCTAGTGAGCGTTGGTACAATTCAGTGTCGTGTACTGGTACATTTCATTGTGCGAGTACCTGGTACATTCAGTGTGCCGCGTACTGGTACATTCAGTGTGCACGTACTGCTTAGTGCGCTATGGTACATTCAGTGTGTGTACTGGTACATTCAGTGTGGTGTGCAACTGGTACTGGTACATTCAGTGTGTGTACACTGGTACATTCCGTGCGCGCGCATTGGTGCATTCAGTGTGTGCGCAATAGTACATTCAAGTGTGTGCCACTGGTGAGTCTGTGTGTGGCACTGGTGCATTCAGTGTGTGCGCACTGGTGCATTCAGTGTGTGCGCACTGGGGCATTCGTGTGTGCGCACGGTGCATTCAGTGTGGTGCGCAACTGGTGCATTCAGTGTGTGCCGCACTGGTGAATTCAGGTGTGTGCGCACTGGTTGATTCAGTGTGTGCGCACTGGTGCATTCAGTGTTGGCGCACTGGTGCATTCAGTTGTGTCGCATGGTGCATTCATGTGGGCGCACTGGTGCATTCAGTGTGTACTGTACATCAGTGTGTGTACTGGTACATTAGTGTGTGTACTGGGCATTCAGTGTGTGCTCAGGTGCATAGTGTGTGCCAATGGTGCATTCAGTGTGTGCGCAATGGTGCATTCGTGTGTGCGCAATGGTGCATTCAGTGTTGTTGCGCAAATGGTACATATCCGTGTGTGCGTACTGGTACATTCAGTGTGTGCGTACTGGTACATTCAGTGTGTGTGCACTGGTACATTCAGTGTGTGTGCACTGGTACATTCATTGTTGTATGGTACATTCGTGTGTGTGTACTGGTAAAATTGAGTGTGGTGTGCCACTGGTACATTCATGTGTGTGTACTGTACATTCATGTGTGTGTCTGGACATTCATGTGTGTGACTGGTACAATTCATGTGTGTGCACTGGTAACTTCAGTGCGTGTGCACTGGTACACTTCAGTGCTGGGCACTGGTACATTCAGTGTGTGCGTACTGGTACATTCAGTGTGTGCACTGTACATTCAGTGTTGGCGACTGGTACATTCAGTGTGTGTGCACTGGTACATTCAGTGTGTGTGCCACTGTCATTCAGTGTGTGTGCACTGGTACATCGTGTTGCACTGTACACGTGTGTGTACTGTCATTCGTGTGTGTGGTCTGGTACATTCAGTGTGTGCACTGGTACATTCAGTGTGTGCACTGGTACATTCAGTGTGCGTGCACTGGTACATGCAGGTGTGCGTGTACTGGTAGCAGTTCAGTGTGCGCGCACTGGTACATTCATTGTGTGGTGTTCTGGTACAATTCAGTGTGTGTGTACTGGTACATTCAGTGTGTGTCAGTTGTAATGTGTTGTAAACTGGTACTTCCGTGTGTGCACTGGTACATTGCAGTGTGTGTGTACTGGTCACATTCAGTGTGTGTGCACTGGTACATTCAGTGTGTGGTGTACTGGTACATTCAGTGTGTGTGCGCGCACTGGTACATTCAGTGTGTGCGCACTGGTGCATTCAGTGTGTGCGCACATTTTCTCACTTTTTCTGTCTCCTATTTTGGGTTCCCTATTTTGGCCTCGGTTATTGGTCAGATGTTCTGATGATTAAAAACACATTGGAAATGATATTCTACCCTTACATCTCATTCAGAGGCCTGGGTGACCCACAAAGAACCCAAGGAATCCCCATTAGGCCTTCGCTCCAGTGGACCTCCAGGGTCTGTTTTAGGGGAGAGAAGCGATTATCTGAGCTGCCCATGTTACACCTGTCAGAGCACAGAGAGCAAAAGTGTGAAGGCGGTTATCTATCCTGATGTGTTCACGTCTGGGCACAGGAAGGACATCAAACCATCTCAATCTTGGCTTGTGTATAGGTGGCCAAACATATATATACGATTTCATAACCCGGACCGAGACTTCCGCGACATCGACCGATCCTGCCGGAAACCGCTCTCCCGTTTTTCTTTATGCGGACCGACAATCCGTTCACAAAATCCCATTCATTTTGCGATCAACATGTCGAAGACTAGAAAGGGTTCCGGCAGGATCGTCGAATGTCGCGGGAACGCTCGGTCGGTTAGTAAAATCATATATAGGTATGGCCATCTTTAGCCACTTGAGTGCCCAGGCCTTATCTCCCCTTTTTCCCATCTGTCCTCACCTTGTTCTTGATCTTCTTCGAACCCTCTGTTAACAGCCTTCTCTTCGGTCTTTGTAGAGGAAGTTTGGGTAGGGATGGGGTATCCTTAAGCCAACTAGGGGTCCTCCTCTCCTCTTCGTGTTAGCATAGGGGGCCCCGAACCGTGCCTGAAGTTTCTAACCATCCCAGATAAAAAAAAAGGGTGAATGAAAGGAATTCCGACAAATATTTTACCCCCGATCAACGGATGTCACGTCTGATCGCCCCACACACCTTCATTGGCCAATGGAAAACCAAGCCTGATTGTCTCTTGGGGCCCTATTTATAAAGGGGTCGCTATCCGTTATTCGAAAAAAATAACGGTCGTTACGTACAACCGGTCGTTACGAGTAACGACGTTATTTTTTCGATAACGGATAGCGATCTTTTATAAATATGGCCCTTTGTGTAACCAGCCGACAATCCGATACTTACATGAGAGCAGTGAGAAGAGTGAACAGGAGAGGTGGCGATGGGATGATCGCTGCGCAGGGCGCGCTGGGCTGGGGGTGGCAGAGAATGCGCGGCCTCTGTGATCCCATCGATGTCACTGCTGGGCTTACTTGGCGGAGTGAGAGCCATCAAGCCTAAAACATCTAATAAGAGGAAGCAATGTCTTAGAAACCAGCAACAATACGTCTTTTAAAAGGGCAAACTACATCCTATAATAGATACTAAGGGGAAAGGTACTGTTGTATAGCAGCCCCTTTACAGGTAGACTCCATCTATGGGGGCTGTACCTGCTGTGAATATTCATTTATAATAGTGTCAATGAGATAAGAATGCCACCAATATCCATGTTGCACAAACCACCTCATCTACTGGGCAAAAGAGGAATTACATATGTGGTATTTTAATTCCCATAATACCCAAAGTGAATATGTCGGGTGACTGTGGGAGCTTTTACACACGTGAAGATAATAAGAGCTTCACACAGGAGGTACGTTAAATAAACTAAAGGCTTAAACTTTAAACCATTCGATTTCCGTGATTCCACACACAAGATCCAGCAATAACTAATCAGGAAAACGTTTCACTTCACACACTCCCCCTATACATACTGCCATTTTGTCTACAGACTGGGAGGTGTGCAGGATGATACGCACTGTCCTACCATAAGGAGGTGGACTTGACTGCGTAAAAGATTTTTCCTGATCTTCCACGGGTTGACTGTTTTGTGGTAGGAAGCCAAATTCTTAACATTAACTGGCGTGCGTGGTAAACAGTGTTCTAGCCTCTAGTTTCTCCTTTAATCATTAAACATTTAAATTTATCCAAAATTCCAGCTTGGAGGTTCCAACTACCGTGACGTTTATGAGAGGCTGGGATTACAAATAAAGGATTCTATATAATATTATTCCTATAATAAGTAAACTCACCTGCTGGTACATTAACTGAAGCTCTGTGTACTCCTGAGGTTCACCTGTAATGTGTTGTATGGGAGCCCGGGGACTGTTCTGATAGGAGAAAACAACACAGTTTCTTCCAAGGGTTTGACAAATGACCAAATTCAGTTTTTTGTATGTGACATTATAACATTTTTACACCAACTCTGTATAGTGTAGAACATACTGCGCTCCTTTTATAAGGCAGGGATTTCACACATGCATAAACCTCCCAATGTATTGGTTAATCTGCGCTAGACTTTGGGTACGATTCTGTGTTTGGTATTCTGTATATGTCAGTGTATGTAGGTGTTCAGTCGCAATCAGTGGTTAAATCAGTGGCATCAGTGTTATTCAGTGATTTCAGTGTAAATTGGTGTTAAATTTGGTTTTTTGATCTTGTAAATCTTAATTCAGGATTCAAGTTGGGTGTAATCAGTTATGTATGTCGTGTAGGGTATATCAGTGGTACAGGGAGTGAGTCTTGTAATATTATTCAGTGTCAAGCTGAATAGTGTAACGTCAGTGTTAGTGTCAAGTTTGTATAGTCATGTAGTCAAAGTCAGTGATAAATCAGTGTATGTCAGTGTATGTGTGAGTCATAAGTACAAGCTGAAGTCAGTGTAATCATGTAAATCATGGCATGTCAGTTGTAAAATCAGTTTATGTCGTTGTAAGTCATGTAGTAGTGCGTGTCTTTGTTTTTAAGCCGTGTATGTCAGTGTAATCAGTTGAGTCAGTGGTCTAGGTAGTGTAAATCAGTTAATTTTTTGTCAGTGTAAGTCTGTATGTAGTGTAAGTCAGGTAGTCATGTACAGTGGGTAGTAAATCAGTGCATGTCAGTGTAAGTCCTGTTGGTCAGTGTAGTGTATGTCTAGTAAGTAATGTATGTGGGGTGTAACTCGTTCGTCAATTTCAACTTGTAAAAGAAGTGCTGGCTTACCTACCTATAAATATAAGGTATTACAGGATATCTAAGAGTGAAATTAGTGCAAAACTTATTTTTATATGTGAGTAAATGTTAGTTGTTTTTTAAAATCTAGCAGGTGATCTGTTTCACTATTCACGTCTTATCAGTCATATGAGGCCGTTTCACGGAAGGGTAGGATTCATGGTCCGAGCCCCTGGGACAGAAAAGGAGCAAACAGAAAATTGATGAATTATTTACTCTGGGTGTGATACAAGATTCCATCCATGCAGACACATTCTAAGTACCCAGGAATCACTTTACCCCTCTTCATACTGGGGCTCCCTTGAACCTCTTGAAGTGTTTGCAGTGCGTGCTGCAATGAGCAGAGCTGGAATGAGCTGTCCCATTGTGTCATCGTTGGACTAGTAGGGAGCATAGATTCGTGTCAGCCCAAACCATTTGGTTCGGTTCTAAGTGAAATGAGAAAAATTTATCCATCGGACGGTGTGGGAAAATCCATAAAAAGTCAGAATCTCTCATCGCTTCCTGTCGATAATTCAATCATTGTCCTCATTACAATTGTTTTCCATTTATAAATGTGCTGGGAAACCAGAAGACCATGTTTCAGTGTATGTGCATGTATTTTACATCACCTGATTCTCTCCAAGACCCACAAACCCATTGACCTCGTCAACCGAGACGTGCCAGGCCTACGGGACTTTCGAATAAAAGGAAAAGTTTTACCATTTATTGCAAAAAAACTAGGGGTGCCCACCACATGAAGAAAACTGAAAACATTGCTACAGGCGCGATCCCTTGCAGAACACTTAAAAGCGGCCAGTTAAAAAAAAACTTCTTCCTTGCATACTGCATTTCAGCCACCATCCACCAATCAGTGTTAGTCAGCCCACCCACTCCCACCAAACCGCCTATGTTCCCTGACTGAAGCCACCCTACTTCATGTGCAGCCACCCATCTACGATAGGCGGCATTTTAAAAGTTGTTTCAGGCGTCAAAAAACACCCCGGCCACAAAATGAAACATTCATTCACCGAGTATACGTAATCATTATATTCACTACCACTTGATTCTCTTAATCTTCTTCCTTTGGGAGTGCTGGGCTATGAGAGCGGAGTCTTCACTAGTGAGTAGCTGGTGTTCAACCGATGGGGGTTTCTGACTCTCCACAAATCCATATTAGTATGGAGTCCGATCCAGAAGAGGGGGGTCATCGAAAAAACGTTTTGAACAGGATCATTGGAGAAGTCTTCGAGAGATTCTGAGAGTGGCTGCAGAGCAATACAATAAGATTGATAAGAAAAAAGTCTGATGTCTATTCCACACGGAATTATCGCAGACGGACAGAGTATATTTGTCCTCAGATCGCAGCACACTCGGATACACGTTATCTGGAACCTTATTGACCTCTTGTTTGCACCTAATCGACGTTTAGGCATTTGTGTGTTGGCACAGGTGAACGGGGATTATCACAACAGAAACCTCATATTCCCTATACTTGTGCTGGGCCCTTGAAATCGAGTTCCCCTTCACACGGGAGATCAGAACCAAGTGATAAAACTATCCTACCCTACTATTCTCTCTTGTGTGTGTTTCATTTAGACAGCACATACAGATATAAAAGGAAGATGGAAATGTCAAGTGGTAACGATATGCAGTGTCAATAGAAGTCACTGGGCTGTGCGATTAGGGGTCTGGGGACTGATGGATCCCCTTGTGATGCCTCTGGGGGTCTATGAATTGGTATTATGATGATTTGGTGGAAAGAAGGAGAAGAAAGAGAGAAATACAAATGGTCCTGTTTCTATCCCTGTTTCACGTGGAGGGTCCCCCAAGTTGATAGAATTGGTGTCAAGGGTCCAACAAGGATAAATAGCGTTTAAAATGAGCCAATCACATAACATGAATCAAGTCCTTATTATATGAAAACCCAATGAATGAATAAACGTGAAAATCACGGAGACGAGTGGGAACGGAATCGGAATCAGCAATATCCAAGTTATGTTCATGGCAACCGAACAGCTCTAAATTAACGATATAGATGGAAAGGAATGGCAGACGTGTCGCCACCGTGGAACCGGAGTCACCGGGAAAGCTACGCATGACAGGCCACTTTAAACCGACCAGTGTTTTGATGCCGCCACGATTTGCCACGACAGGGTGTGTCTGGGCACAGAAACAGGCAGAATGCCCTGACCCAACTGACATAGGCCAAGGCCACACTCAAAAGCGTTATCTAGCACGCGATTTTGTGGCACGATTGTGTAGCGTTTTGAAGTTTTTTTGGAAACCATGCGTTACGCACCCAAAAATCGTGAACGATACGACACAAAAGCGCGAAGTCGCATGTTGCATCGGAAACTCTGCAGTAATTTTCGAGTTCCCACGATTTTAACCTTTTTAGCGCAATTGCGGACGCACTCCCGTAGAGCAAAACGCGTGCACAAACACGCTAAAACGCGCTAGTGTGGCGACATACGTGTCCCTCACCGGATAGAGGAGGAGGTGAAGATATTGGCATGTGTCAAGATTGGACGTTGCCTGCCATGAAAAAGGCGTAAACTACGCAACATTTTTACACTTTCTGCTGGGGTCACAGGGCACTGTTAATTCGACTATAACTAGACCCACACGGGGCCCTGTTCCAAGCTGTTAAACCTCTACTACAGCACAGCAATAAATCCTCACTAACAATAAATTCCAGGGCACACACACCACTCCATGAGACGATAATAAAACATAATCCGACCGGTGGTTAATCGACCAATAGAAAACAGTGGATATATAACTGGTCACTTTGTATGTATCATCGGTCGTACCCCAGCTGTCTAACTGTTAATACAAGACGCTTGGGGGGGGTTATTTTCCCCCAAACCCCCTATGGAATTTGAGGTCATCGCCATTCATCATTCTTTGTCATAAATCTCCGTCACCATGTCCCCTCGCTATAAAATCTCCCATTGTTACGATTAGAAACATGGACTTTCGCGATACATTCGCACACCAGGAATTTAGGGGAAAATTACCTTGAATATTTTTATTTTATTGTTATTATTATAAATTTTCAGACGGTCGCCAAAATATTTCATTCCAGCGGCGAATTAACACCCCGTGGTAACCGAAGAGGCCCCTTATTTTTGAAGCCCTATTATGTACTCCAGAAATAATGCGTCCAGCCCCTGGACTGGCAGTTAATGGCGTGGACGGTAATAATTCCGCATGTTAAGACATTTCTGGGACCCTCTGCCTTCTCTGCTGCGTTTTATCACTGAATTTTGGGATTGAACCCAAGGGGGGTTAAGCTGCCCTAGTAAGCAACATGAGCTCAGGATGCTGGATTGGCTGGTTACTAACGGCTCTGAGCCAATGGGAGAGGAGTATGCAAAACAGTGAAAAGTGTAGTGGTAGTCCTTTATGTCTGGCCGTCGGGTCGAGTGCAGGCTAGAATGGAGCGTCACTGTTAGTGAATTGGGACGTCCTACAGATGTTAACGGACACAGCAAACTGCCAGCTCACACTCACACACTCACACTCCACAGCTCACTACTCACACCTCGGTATCATTGACAATCTCTGCACGGGGGGCAATGTCATCAGTGCAGGTGATGTATGGGAGATTTCAACTAACCCTTTGTTACAGACACTGGGAGGAACAAATGAATTAGTAGTGAAATTCTTCACACAAACACATTTTTCCATTACGTGTTGTGATAAGTGAACGGTAACATTTATTTACATATTTTTGGACCCAGGGGGCATTCTAGGTATACCGGGATCTAAGGGTATTAATATACAATATAAATTTTTATTTAGTGTGGGTTAACTACTAACAGGACAGTCCCGGATAATAACAGCCCTGGTTTATAGACAGTCCGATAATAGACGCCTGGTAAATAGTGCAGTGTCTGGTTACAGTCCCTGGTTATAGACAGCCCTGTTATAGACATCCCTGTTAATAGACTGTCCTATAACTAGGACCTGTCTATACCAGACTGTCTATTACCAGGGCTGCCTATAACCATAACTGTCGATTTATCAGACTGCCTATTACCAGTGCTGTCTATTATTTTTTGGCGCAACTCTCATTCAAGGGTTACGGCAAATTCGAGGGTTAACCGATCGCTACTTTCGAGGTACCGAAAAACAAAGGCTACATTCGAGGGGTCTTTATCGAAACGAAGGATACTTGGGTTAAGGGAACAACGGCCGTCAAATTCAATTATTACGAATTTCGATAACTATCGAAAATACAGCCGCGATTCCAGAAAAAAACTAGTTGGACAAAAGTCAGAGTCGTTCAAATTCAAATTCGGCTTTCAAACTTGGGTTGCGTTCAGTTGTGGTCCATACCCTAGGGAAGGGCATCGTGGGATTTGATTAGCCAATCAGAGGTTTGCTTTTTACTGGGTTACTGCAGTTAGATACTATCTGATTGGTGGCCTGCAGATTTACGATGTGTCCCCGCCTAAACCAAACACTGTACACGGTCAGTGTCCCCCTACAACACAAAACCACTGTACCGGGTCAGTGTCTCCCTAACACAAACACTGTAACACTGCCAGTGCCCCCCTAAACACGAACATGTACACGGGTCAGTGTCCCCCTAAACCAACACTGTACCGGTAGTGTCCCCCTAAACACAAACACTGGTCCTGGGTCAGTGTCCCCCTAAACACGACATTTGTTACCGGGTCGTCTCCCTAAACACAACACTGTACACGGGTCAGTGTCCCCCCTAACACGACATTGTACACGGTCAGTGTCCCCTAACCACAAACACTGTACACGTCAGTGTCCCCCCTAAACACGAACATTGTACATCGGTCAAGTGTCCTCCTAAACACAACATTGTACAGACGGGTCCTTGTCCCCCTAAACACAACATTGTACAACGGTCAGTGTCCCCTAAACACGAACACTGTACACGGGTCGTGTCCCCTAACATCTAACATTGTACACGGGTCAGTGTCCCCTACACACAAACATTGTACCACGGGTCAGTGTCCCCCTAACACTAACATTGTACACGGGTCAGTGTCCCCCTAAACAACTGAACATGTAACCGGTCAGTGGTCTCCCTAAAACACGAACATTGTAACACGGGTCAGTGTCCCCCCCCAACACGAACATTGTACACGGGTCAGTGTCCCCCTAAACACGAACATTGTACACGGGTCAGTGTCCCCCTAAACACGAACATTGTACATGGGTCAGTGTCCCCCTAACAGAACATTGTACATGGGTCCCGTGTCCCTCTAAACTCGACATTGTACCCTGGTCAGTGTCTCCTAACACGAACATGTACACGGGTCAGTGGTCCCCCTAAACACGACATTGTCATGGTCAGTGTCCCCCTAAACACGAACATTGTACACGGTTCAGTGTCCCCCTACCACGAACATTGTACACGGTCCGTGTCCCCCTAAACACGACCATGTACACGGGTCGTTCCCCCCTAAACAACGAACATTGTACATGGGTCAGTGTCCCCCCCTAACACGAACATTGTACACGGGTCAGTGTCCCCCCTAAACCCGAACATTGTACAAACACGGGTTAGTGTCCCCCTAAACCGAACCGTTGTACCATGGGTCTTGTCCCCTAAACACAAACGTTGTACATGGGTCAGTGTCCCCCTAATCATGAACATTGTACATGGGTCAGTGTCCCCCTAAACACAAACGTTGTACATGGGTCAGTGTCCCCCGTTTGGGGGTTTTGTTTTTTTTTTTTTTTGTCCCCCTCATCATGAACATTGTACTGGGTCATGTCCCCCTAACACAACCGTTGTACATGGTTCAGTGTCCCCCTAATCTGACATTGTACATTGGTCAGTTCCCCTAAACACAACGTTGTAACATGGGTCCGTGTCCCCCTATCATGAACATTGTACATGGGTCATGTGCCCCCACAGATCCATCCATCCCAGATAGAAAGGAGGGCCCATACTATATTTGTACCATGGTTGTTCATTTAATGGGCCTACAGTAAGGAAATATTCCCCCTGCCCAGGCCAATAAAACCAACCAAATCTTTCCACTTCCCATTGTTTACAGCCATGATCTGCCCCATATTGTGATGCGGTGCTGGGCCCCTGTAGCTTTGCCTAGTGTGGGTTATTATAGTGATGTGGAGTTTTTTTATTTTATTTCCCCTTTAACTGGCTTGGCCACCACACTTCCACGTTTTAACTACACTATCCGCTGTGGGGTTTTTGTTAAAATGCACATTATTTTGTCCATTGTTATGGCCATGCTAGTGCGCGTGGATCCGACGGTTTGCGGCAAATCCGTTGTGGCAATTTAAAGGGAGATACATTGTTTTTAGATTGGGGATTGGGAATACTTGTATCAGATTGGGGATTAGGGAGAAAAAATACATTGTATCAGATTGGGGATAGGGAGATACATTGTAAGGCAGATTAGGGATTAGGGAGATACCTTGTAGTAGATTTGAGGATTGGGAGCTCATTGTATCAGATTGGGGAATAGGGAGATACATTGTAGCAGATTAGGGATTAGGGAGATACATTGTAGTAGATTGAGGATTAGGGACATACATTGTATCAGATTGGGGATTAGGGAGATACATTGTAGCAGATTGGGGATTAGGGACATACATTGTATCAGATTGGGGAATAGGGAGATACATTGAAGTCGATTGAGGATAAGGGAGATACATTGTATCAGATTGGGGAATATGGAGATACATTGAGGTAGATTGGGGATTAGGGAGATACAAATTGGAAGTAGATTAGGGATTAGGGAGATACATTGTATCAGATTGGGGAATAGGGAGATACATTGAAGTCGATTGAGGATAAGGGAGATACATTGTAAGCAGATTGGGGATTAGAGAAAAACATTGTTCAGATTAGGGAGATATATTGTAGCAGATTGGGGATTAGGGAGATACATTGTAGCAGATTGGGGATTAGAGAAAAGCATTGTATCAGATTAGGGAGATATATTGTAGCAGATTGGGGATTAGGGAGATACATTGTAGCAGATTGGGGATTAGGGAGATACATTGTAGCAGATTGGGGATTAGAGAAATACATTGTGCGATGAGGTTAGGGAACCTACATTGTATCAGATTGGGATAGAGATACCTTGAAGTCGATTGAGGAATCGTAGATACATTGTACATATTGTGGATATGGAGATAATTGTAAGTAGATTTGAGGAGTTAGGACATACTGGTATCAATTGGGGAATAGGGGATATCTTGAAGTCGATTGAGGATAAATGGAGTACATTGTATCAGATTTGGGAATAGGAGCTAACATTGAAGTAGATTGGGGATTATGAGATACCTTGTAGTGATTAGGGATTAGGGAGATACTTGTAGTCAATTGGGAATAGGGAGATACATTTAAGCGATTGGAGATAAGGGAGAATACATTGTAGCAGATTGGGGTCATTAGATAAACCATTGTATCAGATTAGGGAATATATTGTAGCAGATTGGGGGATTAGGGAGATACATTTGAGCAGATTGGGGATTAGGGAGATACATTGTTAGCAGTTGGGGATAGAGAAAAGCCCATTGTATCAGATTAGGGGATATTTGTGCAGTTGGGGACTAGTGGAGCTACATTGTAGGCAGATTGGGGATTAGGGAGATACAATTGTAGCAGATTGGGGATTGGGAGATACATTGTACAGATTGGGGATTAGTGAGATTACATTGTAGCAGTTGGGGATTAGGCGATACATTTGTATCAGATTGGGGATTAGAGAAATACATGTGGCCGATTGGGAACTTCTCTTCCTGGGGGATCATGGGGATGCGCGTCTGTTTAGTACCAGTGAACTTTCTAACATATACTTACTGTAAACACAGATAAACACACATCCAAACAGATTCATTAAACACAGAAGAGAGTCTTTTTGGTGACATAGGTGGAATGTATGAATATGTCATATATGTTCGTATTATATGTGCCACATGACATATGTCAATAAAGTTAAAACCTTGGGCATCACTAATGTCATGTGTGCAGTAGCAGAATCTTAGCAATAGTATAAATGTACAGTATAATAAGAATAACTCAATCCAATACCCTACAGTAGGCCATGTCCACCCCCCACCTAATCAAATCCTACGGCCTCTCCACCCCCTCAAACGCCAAATCATTATGGTTGCCTTACATCCCTGCGGCACCTTAAACTCTTACGCCAACTTCCATACGCTGCGACAAATTCCCCTTTAAATAGCTACAGAATGGGGATAATAATTAAAATCCCTAATTATCTGTTTATATATCGGCATGTATATGCTGAATAATTGTTAAAAATGGGGGCTTACACATAGAGTATAAAAGCTGCAGAAAGCATTAACTGCTAAAAAATAGCAAATGAAATACGGATAGAGAACAAAGCAAGTCCCACCCAAAATGTCTTTAAGTATTTCATATTAAAAAGATAATGACCTAGAATGTGGGACCATTAAATACTGAGGGCTGAGAGGTTATCGAGGATGCAGAGAAGCTAAATTGCCAAACCATTTTTATCCTCTGTATACACTATAGAGATACTATTCCTTATAGCAGGAACTGTAATAATATGAAGGGTATAAATGAGGAAATTCACTCTGTATACACTATAGAGAATCCTAAGTCCCTTCTAGCTGGGACTGTAATCATAGGAAGGATCTAAATGAGGAATTTCACGCTGTATTCACTATAGAGGAATCCTATTCCGTTATAAGCGGAGACTGTAATAATCTGAATGGAAATATAATGAGGAATATTCACTCTGTATACACTATAGATAATCCTAGTCCTTATAGCGGGGACTGTATAATATGAAAGGGTAATAATGAGGAATATTCACTCTGTTATACCTATAGAGAATCCTAGTCCTTATAGCGGGGACTGTAATAATAGAAGGATATAAATGAGAATATTCACTCTGTATCACTATGAGAATCTGTCCTTATAGCGGGGACTGTAATAATATGAAGGGTATAAATGAGTAATATTCACTCTGTATACACTATAGAAGAATCCAGTCCTTATAGCGGGGCTGTAATAATATGAAGGGTATAAAGGAGGAATTTACCTATGTATACACTATAAGAGAATCCCGTCCTTCCTAGGGGACTGTAAATATAAATGGTATAATGAGGGTATTCACTCTGAAATACACATAGAGAATCCTAGTCCTTAAGCGGGGACTGTATAATCTGAAAGGGTATAAATGAGGAATATTCACTCTGTAACACTATAGAAATCCTAGTCCTTATCGCAGGGCTGGTAATAATATGAGGGTATAAATGAGGGATATTTCACTCTGTATCCACGTGATAGAAATCCTAGTCCTTATAGCGGGGACTGTAATAATATGAAGGGTATAAATGAGAATATATTCACTCTGTAGACACTATAGAGAATCCTAGTCCTTATACGGGGACTGTAATAATATGAGGGTATAACTGAAGGAATATTCACTCTGTATACACTATCGAGAATCCTAGTCCTTATAGCGGGGACGGTATATATGCAGGATATAATTAGGAATATTCACTTATAGAGAATCCTAGTCCTTATAGCGAGACTGGTAATAATGAAGTCATAAATGATACTATTCACTCTGGTATACACTATAGAGAAATCCTAGGACCTTATAGCTGGACTGTAATATATGAGGATCTAATGAGGAATTTCTACATCTATTTCACTATAGAGAATCTAGTCCCTTATAGGCGGAACTGTCATAAATATGAAGGGATAAATGAGGAATATTCACTCTTATCCACATAGAGAATCCTAGAGTCCCCTTATGCGGGGACCTGTAATAATAGAAGGGTATACATGAGGAATGATTCACTCTGTATCACTATAAGAATCCTAGTCCTTATAGCGGGACTGTAATCTATGAAGGATATAAATGAG
The DNA here is from genome assembly GCA_019447015.1 of Hymenochirus boettgeri. NCBI lineage: Eukaryota > Metazoa > Chordata > Amphibia > Anura > Pipidae > Hymenochirus > Hymenochirus boettgeri. Next base: position 171,503 of record JAACNH010000286.1, on the reverse strand, counting down.
GAATATTCACTCTGTATTCACTATAGAGATCCTAGTCCTTATCCGGGGACTGTAATAATATGAAGGGTTAAATGAGTAATATTCACTCTGTATCACTAGAGAGAATCCTAGTCCTTATAGCGGGGACTGTAATAATATGAAGGGTAATAAATGAGGAAATTAACTATGTATACACTATCGAGAATCCTAGTCCTTATAGCGGGGCCTGTAATAATATAAAGGTATAAATGAGGGATATTCACTCTGAATACACTATAGAGAATCCTAGTCCTTATAGCGTTGGACTGTAATAATTATGAAGGGTAAAATGAGAATTCACTCTTATACACTATTAGAGAATCCTGTCCTTATAGCGGGACAGTATAATACGAGGGTATAACTGAGGAATATTCACTCTGTATACACATGAGAATCCTAGTCCTTATAAGCGGACTGTAATATATAAGGGTATAAATGAGGAATATTTCCTCTGTATACACTATAGAGATCCTAGTCCTTATAGCGTGGGACTGTAAATAATATGAAGGGTAAAATGAGTGAATATTCCTCTGTAATACACTATAGAGAATCCTAGTCCTTATAGCTGGGACAGTAATAATACAAGGTATAAATGAGGAATATTCCTCTGTATACACGATAGAGAATCCTAGTACTTACAGCGGGGACTTTAATAATATAAGGGTATAAATGAGGATATTCACGCTGTATACCCTATAGAGAAATCCTAGTCCTTATAGCGGGGACTGTAATAATATGAAGGGTATAAATGAGGAATTCCCCTCTGTCTTCACTATAGAGAATCCTATCTTATAGTGGGGCACTTAATAAGATGAGGGTATAAATGAGAATATTCACTCTGTAATCCACATAGAGAATACTAGTCCTTATAGTGGGGAACTGTATAATATGAAGGTAATAAATGTTGGAGGGTATGTTGTTTTCTATAAGTGTACTATTAAAGAGGGAATGTTGGAGGGTCATGTGTACTATAAGTGTAACTATTAAAGGGGTGTGGGGGGGATGTTGAGGGGGTATGTCTCTATAATGTAACTATTAAGAGGGAATGTTAGAGGGTATTGTTTCTATAAAGTAACTATTAAAGGGGGGTAATGTTGAAGGGTATGTGTATCTATAAGTGGGTAACTATTAAAGGGGAATGTTGGAGGTATGTGTTTCTATAGTAACTATTAAGGGGTATGTTGAAGGTATGTGTAGCTATAAGTGTAACTATTAAATGGTAATGTTGAAGGGTATGTGTATCTATAAGTTAACTATTAAGGGGAGTGTGTGGAGGGTATTGTATCCTATAAGTGTAACTATTAAGGGTAATGTTGAAGGTATGTGTTTATATAAGCGTAACTATTAAAGGGGGAATGTTGGTAGGGTATTGTATCTATAAAGTGGCAACTATTAAAGGGGAATGTTGGAGGTATGTGTTTCTATAAGTGTACCTCTTCAAAGGGGAAATGTTGGAGGTAAATGTTTTCTATAACGAACTATTAAAGGGGTAATGTTTGAAGGGTATGTGTATCTATATTGTAACTATTAAAGGGGAATGTTGGAGGTATGTGTT
>JAACNH010000286.1:32087-169691 GCA_019447015.1 Hymenochirus boettgeri | reverse complement strand
GGGTATGTGTATCTATAAGTGTAACTATTAAAGGGGAATGTTGGGGGTATGCGAGATACCTGTGTTGTAATCCTTTCACCTTTTATTACACTGCTATATAGTTTGCTTCTCATTGGATCATGTTGTAGCTTGAAACTGAAACATCCTATGTTTGGACGCTCTGCCTGTTATAAAGCACTTAGTAATTCTTTAGTGCTTCTCAATTACAAATTCCTAACCAATGCCTTTAAGGCATATTTCCCTATCAGGTGCTGTAGCACCTGCAAATCACAGTTTATTCCGCCCTGTACCTGGAGTCACATGGGTCATGGAATCACCTGGAATTTACTACAGAGACCCATTGGTTTGGTTTCCCTTCCACCTGGCTGAGCCGTTTATCCCAAACTATTTCCTACGGAGAGATAGTGTGTATATATAAATGTGTATATATGGGTGTGTGTGTGTATATTTATGTGTTTGTATATATGGGGATTAGTGTGTATATATAAATGTGTATATATGGGTGTGTGTACCTAAATATACACACCACCCCCCTATATACACATTTAATAATACCACAATCCCCATACATACACACACATAAATATACACACACACCCCCATATATACACATTTATATATACACACAAATCCCCATATATATTACAACAACACACCCCCATATATACACATTTATATGACACACAAATCCCACATAATACACACACTAAAATATACACACACACCCATAATAACACATTTATATATACACACTAATCCCCATATATACAACACATAAATATACACCCACCCACCCCTATATACACATTTTATATACACACAACCCCCATATATACAAACACATAAATATACACAACACACACCCATATTACACATTTATTATACACACAATCCCCATATACACACACATAAATAACACACACCCCCCCCCATATATACACATTTATATATACACACCCACACCCCATATATACACCTTTATATATACAACACAAATCCCATATATACCACACATAATAAAATACCCACACCCCCATATATACACATTTATATATACACACAAATCCCCATATATACACACCTAAATAACCCCACAACCCCATATACACACATTTATATATATACACAAATCCCCATATATCACACACATTTTTATGCCAAGCACTTATTTTTTAATAAACTCAAGTAATATGAAAAACGAATGCAAATCGTGTTATCAAACTGCTTGAGCAGAGCCAGCGGGATTGATCTTGCCCTCACTCAAAAATATGTAAAATACTGCCAAGCATCCGACTTGAAAAAAACAAAAAGCAACAAAGTCGGTATTTCATGTTGGCCTTGAATTTACAGAATTATAATCGTACCCAGCTAAAGTGCATTCCCAATAGACAAAGTAACTTAAACAGTTCTGTGCGGGAGACATATGTATAATGTATAATAGGCATTGGAGCAATGGGTACACGGAAAAGTACAATCCAGACAATATTACATAATGTATGTGCCTAGCGCGCACTAATAACTTTCCAAGAATTTACGTGTTGAGCTTCACGTATCTTTAGTTCATCAGGGTAAAAAATGTTTTCCAAACAGTCAGATAAAAAGGTAAAGGGAGAGCCGTAGGATGCAGGCAAACTAGTTAAATCTTGGCATGGATTTCAATTCAGGAACTTGCAGATAAAATAATGTGATATAATAAAACTAGCTTGCAATGTAGAGCTCTCCATACAGTCATGTAAAAACACCATAGCAGTCACATTGTTTAATATTCTTTGGCTGTTTGTTAACAGTTTAAACTTCCTAAAATAGACTTAATACCCACAAGCCCTAGGAAATCACATCATTCTGCCACATAGCTAATTATTTAATGGAAAAGTAAAATTTATATTAAAAGACCATAAAGGGTATTTAACCCTATAATAGTTAGATGCAGGTCTATGGATATACAGGATTTCGTTAGAAAAAGGTTGGACTAGATGGACGTATGTCTTTATACAACCTCCAATACTATGTTACTATGTAACTGTTATACAACATTATGGGTAGGGTAATAAGGTTGGACAGAGGACGTATGTCTTTATACAACCTCCAATACTATGTTACTATGTACTGTTTATACAGACATTATGGGTAGGGTATAAAGGTTGGACTAGATGGACGTATGTCTTATACAACCTCCAATACATGTTACATGTAACTGTTATACAGACATTACGGGTAGGGTATAAAGGTTGGACTAATGGATGTATGTTTTTATTCAACCTCCATACTATGTTACTATGTAACTGTTATCAGACATATGGGTAGGGTATAAAGGTTGGACTAGATGGACGTTGTCTTTATACAACCTCCAATACTATGTTACTATGTAACTGTTATACAGACATTATGTAGGGTATAAAGGTTGGACTGATGGACGTATTTCTTTATACAACCTCCAATGGGTAGGGTATAAAGGTTGGGCTAGATGGACGTATGTCTTTATACAACCCCAATACTATGTTACTATGTAACTGTTATACAGACATTATGGTAGGGTAAAGTTGGCTAGATGGACGTATGTCTTTTAACAACCTCCAATACTATGTTACTATGTAACTGTTATACAGACATTATGGGTAGGGTATAAAGGTTGGACTAGATGGACGTATGTCTTTATACAACCTCCAATACTATGTTACTATGTAACTTATTATACAGACATTATGGGTAGGGTATAAGGTTGGACTAGATGGACGTATGTCTTTATACACCCTCCAATACTATGTTACTATGTAACTGTTATACAGACATTATGGGTAGGTATAAGGTTGGACTAGAGGACGTATGTCTTTATACAACCTCCAATACTATTCTATGTAACTGTTATACAGACATTATGGGTAGGGTATAAAGGTTGGACTAGACGGACGTATGTCTTTATACACCTCCAATACTATGTTACTATTAATGTTATACAGACATTATGGGTAGGGTATAAGGTTGGACTAGATGGACGTATGTCTTTATACAACTCCAATACTATGTTACTATGTAACTGTTATACAGACTTATGGTAGGGTTAAATGTGGACTAGATGGACGTTATGTTTATACAACCTCCAATACTATGTTACTATGTAACTGTTATACAGACAGTATGGGTAGGGTATAAAGGTTGGACTAGATGGACGTATGTCTTTATACAACCTCCAATACTATGTTACTGTGTAACTGTTATACAGACATTATGTGTAGAGACTATAAAGGTTGGACTAGATGGACGTATGTCTTTATACAACCTCCAATACTATGTTACTATGTAACTGTTATACAGACATTATGGGTAGGGTATAAAGGTTGGACTAGATGGACGTATGTCTTTATACAACCTCCAATACTATGTTACTATGTAACTGTTATACAGACATTATGGGTAGGGTATAAAGGTTGGACTAGATGACGTATGCTTTATACAACCTCCAATACTATGTTACTATGTAACGGTTATACAGACATTATGGGTAGGTATAAAGGTTGGACTAGATGGACGTATGTCTATATACAACCTCAAATACATGTTTACTATGTGACTGTTATACAGACATTATGGGTAGGGTAAAAGGTTGGACTAGATGGACGTATGTCTTTAACACCTCCAATACTATGTTACTATTAACTGTTATACAGACATTATGGGTAGGGTATAAAGGTTGGACTAGATGGACGTATGTCTTTATACAACCTCCAATACTATGTTACTGTGTAACTGTTATACAGACATAATGGGTAGGGTATAAAGGTTGGACTAGATGGACGTATGTCTTTATACAACCTCCAATACTATGTTACTATGTAACTGTTATACAGACATTATGGTAGGGTATAAAGGTTGGACTGATGGACGAGTCTTTATACGACCTCCAATACTATGTTACTATGTAACTGTTATACAGACATTATGTGTAGAGACTATAAAGGTTGGATTAGATGGACGTATGTCTTTATACGACCTCCAATACTATGTTACTATGTAACTGTTATACAGACATTATGTGTAGAGACTATAAAGGTTGGATTAGATGGACTTATGTCTTTATACAGCCTCCATAATTTTATTATATTGTTATATTTACAAACTGTTTTATACAGTATCCATTATTTGTAATTCTCCCCCGGGAAAAAAAAATAAAGAAAAATGTTAATACAAGGGCCAAATTGTTCCCCTTAATTAATGGTATACTTACTGTGACCCACACTGAATATGAAGTGCACTGCAGTGGGCTAAATTCAGTTGGCCTTTAATATGATATAATTTCTACATAGTTTTTGCCTTTTTCAGCTGAATGACTGTCCTACATCTCTTCATAGTTTTTTAATATAATATTAAATTATTATTAGATCTATTATATATTTCCCTGCGAAAACTTAATTCATTTAACCTGCACCACGTTTTCAACTTAAATGTCCAGTCTGGTCGCTGTGATTCCAAAATGGGACCACTGTCCTGGAAAAACTACAGAGACAAATATGACCTTGCTCACTTGCATATTTAGTTCCCAATGAACTCACACCTCCTGATCTCTCCTTGCCTCATCCCGGTTCTAGTTTTAAGTGAGTTTAGGCATGCCTCAATTCCTCTCATCAGCCCCCCCCTATCTTTCGTCAGATGTAAGCGGCACTAGCCATGCCGGAAACCGGTTGATACGCTCAATGGTGGGAGACGTCTTGATAAACCCCCTCTTTTACTATGGTGATGCCACTGACTCTGGATCATGAGAAGCCCTACAACCAAAGAATGGGCGGCCACGGATTATATAAATGCTGCTAGGGTTATAAATATATTATTTTTAATATGGGCACATTTCTGTTTTATTTTTCCTTGGTTTACAATCTCCTTTAAACTGGCCATACACAGATCCATATAGATTGTTCATCCCATTTTCCTCTTAAGGACATTTCAGTGGAAATGATCAATATTGTTAAATGATAGTTTGTGTGATGCCTTCTTAGTTATTCTACATATTCCCTGCTGTTGACATTATTGAGCTGATATTTCAGGTTCTAACGGTCCTTCTTCTTCCCAGAATGCACCACACCCTTGGAATGTTCCTAACAGTAATTTCTACTGATTGGCTGTTGGATGGGTCAACATGCTCAGATCTCTACTGAGCAACTGATCAACCCAGGCGCTGGTCAGGGCAAAACCATAACGGTCTCTATAGGGTTCCAGCAACAGGAAGTCAGTATTTCAGTTCCATTATTTATACACAGACACAATGCTGAATGGACAGATTAAGGTCATTGGGATGAAAATACTTGCTCTTTTTTCTGAAAACCATATGGATTTACACTGAACTTCCCCTTTAAATCGATAGACTGTCCATTTCAAGCAATTTACGATCCAAGGCGTCAGTACACGGTGAAAATTTGGGGGGTAAAGGCGGAACATTGATTGCTGCATCCAGATTAATTTCCGAACCAGAAGTATTGATTATTTAAACCATTCTACAATAGAGCTGCGCATGGCGGGCTAGCGATATGTGTCTTTTATGAGATCCATATTAAGAGAAACTCCTGGAGTTTTATACAAAGTGTTCTGAAACGTATAAATACAGTAAGTCCCACGTACAATTTTAAAAATAAAACAGACTAAATAGAAGCTGAATTAGTCCAATAAACTCGATGAAAAAGTCTAAATCTACTGTGCCTTTACCTTAAAACTGATTAGCCCCGATTTAAGGGCAAATCTATTGGCCTATCAAATAAACCTTGTAAGTAAGAGTTAAAAAGCAGACGATGGAAAGGGTTATTCTAATCATGTCGTCAGAGACGGGAATTGTAATCAATCGATCATCCTATATCAGCATTATATTTATTTTAATTCCGTTAGGACATTATATATAAATATGTCATCCATAAATACTATTTGCAGTTAGTAATACACATTTTAATATCAATTAGAAGATTTAGCGTGAGCGTCCCGAGAGCTGTAATTCCAGTTACAAAACACAATGGACTTTACTTCATTTGGAAATGAGTATGAATGGTTAAAAAAAAACCCAACTCTCCCTTCCCAGGATTCACAGTTCGGACCCCAGGCTTTCTCACGGGGCAAATTAATTACATTCGAATTATAACCTCTCTAATTCCGGTTGTTATTCTGTCCTTTTGGTCTGAATGCCCATAGCATACTTTTCACTCTATCCCATTATTTCAGTCTATATTTACAATGAATATCCTATGCTTGAGTAGTTTTCAGTATGATGTGGGGGGGGGGGGGGGGGGGGGTTGGGGGGGGAAATTACTTTATAATGTTCCAAAGAAGAATGAAATAGTTAAAGGTCAATTAACTCGTAATATGGAAGCCAAAGAGCTGCGATGTCTGAAATGAAAGTAATAAGCCCTGTGCACGTGAGATCCTTGATAACATTAAAACAATTGTATTTAATGACATGATCTGACCTAGGATAATTCTGGAACACATTAAGCTATAAAAAAAAAAAAAAAAAAAAGGGGGGGGGCACAAAATGGACACTAATATCATCTGGATAAGGACGTTATTTGCAATTGCGGAACATAGCCAAAGACAATTAAAGCTTCGGCCGCACAAATATGAACTGTAGAAAAGCTATACCTTGTAGCATTATATCAATGTTCCCTATATAGACCAGGCCTTCAGGATCACCACAAAAAAATAAACTATAAATAAACTGATAAATAATAAACATTTCAAACAACAGATATATAATTCTACAACGTCCTCAAAATTTTCCAAAAAAGCTTTAAGAATTTTCTAAACACTTTGTGGAAGTCAAATGTTTGTGGCATAAGTTTACTGCACGGAAAGATGAGCACATGTTAATGTTTATACACACAAGAGAAGCTCCTTTGAAACGCAGCTGTTTTTCTGCTGCTTTAGAACCGAAAAAAGCTTTCAAAGTAATATGAAAGACTTAAACATCTAGTGGTTGTGTCTCTTTAAGACAATCATTCCTATCTCGGACACAACACAGTTTATTATAAAAAGTATAATGACTGCATATCACAAGGCAGCTATCAGACGCAGAGGCACATTCACCCCCCATTAAAAAATATATATCTATTTGGAACCTACCAGCTACAAAGTTTCATTTTAATATCCACCATAAACTTCAGCAAAACTTAGCATAGATATATTTTTTTAAAAGTTGAAATAAATAATATTTATTCCCCTCTGCGTTGATTTAAAAATAAAAGAAATTATAACATTTTTAAACTGAAAAAAAAAAAAAAAAAAAAACGGACTTGGGAGAATTTCATGAATACGGCTATCGTCCAAAATAATAAGGAGAGATTAAAATATAATTTACATAAAGTCCAATAGACACAACCTGCTGCTACTTTTTTTGCCTTCCATTTCAAGAATCCTGAACTTTGATATAAACATTATAAACAACAGCCCCGAGTTGAAACAACAACACAAAAAAGCTAAAAAAAAACCTGATATAAACATTTACCAACTATATATCCAAGGACAAGAGTGAATAAATAAAAATTCAAATTTTAAAGGGCACAGCAGGCCAATAAACAGACAGAAAGAAAGAAAATAAGACGACGATTGAGAGTAGTTTTTTTTTTTGTTGATGAGAGTGGAGGGTATTGATTTGATACAGAGAAAAAAAAAAAGGAAATACAATTGGGAGGAAAGAAAAAAGAAACGACCATACCAAAAAGTCAGAACGATAACAGTCACACCAGCAATGTATAAATAACTGTGCAAGGAACAAAATACAGTCATTTTTGGGGGTAGGCCTATTAAAAACATGAAAGCAACTTTTAGCAGTTACTCTGCTCTATTCATTAAGAAACCAGAAGAGAAAATAAAAACTATATTTAATGTTTCTTTTTCTCTTCTCTCATTTTTTCTTTTTTTTTCTTATTATTTTTTTTTGTTGTAAAGTTAACTGGCCTACCTTGTCCCCAGAGCTGAGAGTTTTCTCTTCTCATAATCGAAGTCTCTCTGGAACTACTGTGAAGTGGTAATCATTGCCTGCCTCCCTAATGATTCCATTTTCCTGATCTTGATGTTTGTGTTATATCACCACATGCAACTTGTGCCCCCCAACTCGTACTGCTTCTCTCGCCATTAAATTCTCTCTTGTACCTCCCATCCTCTGGAATTCTTCCCCTCTCTCTAAGTCAAGAAACCTCATTAGCAGGTTTAAATCTACCCTCATCCTACCTATTGGTAACACGCACAGTATATGGTATCTATATATCTATATATGATAAATCTACCCTTACATCTACCTATCCGGTAACCAGCACAGTATATGGTATCTATATACTATATATGATAAATCTACCCTTACATCCTACCTATCTGGAACCAGCACAGTATATTTATCTATATATCATATATGATTAAATCTACCCTTACATCCTACCTATCCGGTAACCAGACCAGTTATGATATTATATATCTATATATGATAAATCTACACCTACATCCTACCTATCTGGAACCAGACAGTATATGATATCTATATATCATATATAGATATCTATAAATCTACCCCTACATCTACTATCTGGATAACAGACAGTATATGGTAATCAGATATCTTATAATGATAAATCTACCCTTACATCCTACCTATCCGGTAACCAGCACAGTATATAATACTATATATCTATAATAATCTATAAATACCCTTACATCCTACCTATCCGGTAACAGCACAGTATAGGTATCTATATATCATATATGATAAATCTAACCTTCATTATACCTATCGGTAACCAGCACAGTATATGGTATCTAATTCTATATATGTAAATCTACCCTACATCCTACCTATCCGGTAACCAGCACAGTATTTTATGATATTATATATCTACATATGATAATCTACCCTTACATCCTACCTATCCGGGGAACCAGCACAGTATATAATATCTATATATCTATATTGATAAATTACCCTACATCCTACCTAACCGGTAACCCAGCACAGTAAATGTATCTATATATCTATATATGGTAAAATCTACCCTTAAATCTACCATCGGTAACCAGACACAGTATATGGTATCTATATATATTATATGATAAATCACCCTTACATCCACCTATCTGGTAACCAGCACACGTATATGGTATCTATATATCTATATATGATAAATCTACCTACATCCACCTATCCGGTAACCAGCACAGTTTATATGGTATCTATATATCTATATATGATAAATCTACCCTTACATCCTACCATCTGGTAACCAGCACAGTATATGATATCTATAGATCTATATATTATAAATCTACCTTACATCCTACCTATCCGGTAACCAGCACAGATATGATATCTATTAATCTATATATGAAATCTACCCTACATCCTACCTATCTGGTACCCAGCACAGTATTGAATACTATACATCTATATATGTAAATTACCCTACATCCTACCTATCCGGTAACCAGCACAGTATATGATATCTATATATCTATATATGATAAATCTACCTTACATCCTAACCTATCCGGTAACCAGCACAGTAATATATCTATATATCTATATATGATAAATCTACCCTTACATCCTACGATATCCGATAACCAGCACAGTATATAGGGTATCTATATATGATAAATTACCCTTATATCCTACCTATCTGGTAACCAGCACATCAGTATATGATTGTTTTATTTGCACATGCATACGTCTCACTCCAACACTACCCATTCCATTGCATCTGGATGTACCCACCTAAACTAGATTGTAAGCAGTACGGGCAGGAGGACTCATTACCTCTTGTGGCAAAGCCCTAGCACTTCTATTTATATTAAATTTATATACTGACTTATATGATTTATCCCCCTTGTATGACTTATTGATTTGTTATGTACAGCACTGCATCCCTAATTGGCGTTTATAAATAAACTATACATTCAGATACATCATACATACATGCCTGGGCATACGAATGTATGCATTGGTACACACAAAGAACGGTGGTACTTACAGACATGTCCATTGTACATTCAAGTGGGCGTGGGCATGGACATTCAGTGGGGCGAGGCATGGTACATCAGTGGGCGCAGACACTGGTACATTCAGTGTGTACTGGTACATTCAGTGTGCGCCCTGGTACATTCATGTGCGCCACTGGTACATTCAGTGTGGTGTGCAATGGTTATCAGGTGTGTGTCAAATGGTCATTCATGTGCGCATTGGTACATTCAGTGTGCGGCACTGGTACATTTAGTGTGTGTGCGCAATAGACATGTGTGCGTGCACTGTACTTCAGTGTGCGTGCACTGGTACATTCAGTGTGCGCGTACTGGTACATTCAGTGTGTGCATACTGGTACATTCAGTGATGTGCGTACTGGTACATTCAGTGTGTGCGTACTGGTACATCAGTGTGCACTGGTACATTCAGTGTGTGCGTACTGTACATTCAGTGTGTGTGCACTGACTGGTACATTCAGTGTGTGCACACTGGTAATCAGTGTCCGCGCAGTGGTGCTTCAGTGTGGCGCACTGGTGCATGCAGTGTGTGCGCCATGGTGCATTCAGTGTGCGGGCACTGGTGCATTCAGTGTGCGCGCACTGGGGCATTCAGTGTGCGCGCACTGGGTGCATTCAGGTGCGCGACACGGGCATTCAGTGTGCGCGGACGGCATTGTGTGCGCGCATGGTGCATTCAGTTTGCGCGCACTGGGCATTCAGTGTGCGCGCATTGGTGCCATCAGTGTGCGCGCACTGGTGCATTCAGTGTGTGCGCACTGGTGCATTCAGTGCGCATGGTGCCTTCAGTGTTACTGGTACTCAGTGTGTACTGTGCATTCAGGTGTGTACTGGTGCATTCAGTGTTGTGCAGTGGTGCATTCAGTGTGTGCGCAATAGTACATCAGTGTGCACTGGTACATTCAGTGGGCGCGGGCACTGGAACATTCAGTGCGCGCAATGGTACATTTAGTGTGTACTGGTACATTCAGTGTGCGTGCACTGGTACACTCAGTGTGCGTGCACTGGTACATTCAGTGTGCCCGCACTGGTACATTCAGTGTGTGCGCACTGGTACATTCAGTGTGTGTGCGTACTGGGATATCATGTCGCGTTACTGGTACATTCAGTGTGCGAGTACTGGTGACATTCAGTGTGCGCGTACTGGTAACATCCGTGTGCACGTATGGTACTTCAGTGTGCGCGTATGGTACATCAGGGTGTGAATGGGTACATTCAGTGTGTGTGCACTGGTACTGGTACATTCAGTGTGTGTACACTGGTACATTCAGTGTCCGCGCATGGTGCATTCAGTGTGTGCGCAATAGTACATTCAGTGTGTGCCACTGGTGCAGTCAGTGGGTGCGCCACTGTGTGCATTCAGTGTGTGCGCACTGGTGCATTCAGTGTGGTGCGCACTGGTGCAACTATGTGTGGCAGGTGCAATTGTGCACTTGATTCGAGTGTGTGCGCACTGGTGATTGCAGTTCGTGTGTGCGCACGGTGATTCAGTGTTAGTGCGCACTGGTGCATTCAGTGTGTGCGCACATGGTGCATTCAGAGGGTGTGCGCACTGGTGCATTCAGAGTGTGTGCGCACTGTGCATTCAGTGTGTGAGCAAGTGGGCATTCAGTGTGGGCGCAGTGGTGCATTCAGTGTGTGCGCAATGGTGCATTCAGTGTGTGGCGCATGTTCATCGTGTGTGCGCAATGGTGCATTCAGTGTGTGCGCAATGGTACATTCCGTGTGTGCGTACGTGGTACATTCAGTGTGTGCGTACTGGTACCATTCAGTGTGTGTGCACTGGTACATTCAGTGGTGTGCACTGGTACTCTTTGGTACTGGTAATCAGTGTGTGTGTATGTACATGAGTGTGTGTGCACTGGTACATCATTTGTGTGTACTGGTACATTCAGTGTGGTACTGGTACATTCAGTGTGTTTTGTTGTACGGTGACATTCAGGTGTGTGTAATGGTACATTCATTGTGTGTGCACTGGTACATTCAGTGGGTGCACTGGATTCATGTGTGTGACTGGTACATTCAGTGTGTGCGTTATGACATTCAGTGTGGTGCACTGGTACCAATTCAGTGTGTGCGTCACTGGTAATTCAGTGTGTGTGCATGGTACTGTGTGTGTGCACTGGTACACAGTGTGTGTGCATGGTACATTCAGTTGTGTGCACTGGTACATGTCAGTGGTGTGATGGTACATTCAGTGTGTGTGTACTGGTACATTCAGTGTGTGTGTACTGGTACATTCAGTGTGTGCACTGGTACATTCAGTGTGTGCACTGGTACATTCAGTGTGCGTGCACTGGTACATTCAGTGTGCGTTTGTAGTACATTCAGTGTGTGCGCACTGGTACATTCTTGTGTGTACTGGTACATCAGTGTGTGTGTACTGGTACATTCAGTGTGTGTGTAATGGTACATTCAGTGTGTGTGTACTGGTACATTCAGGTGTGACTGGTCATTCGTGTGTGTGTATGGTACAGTTCAGTGTGTGTGTACTGGTACATTCAGTGTGTGCACTGTACATTCAGTGTGTGTGTACTGGTACATTCAGGGTGTGCGCACATGGTACATTCAGTGTGTGCGACTGGTGCATTCAGTGTGTGGCACATTTTCTCACTTTTCTGTCTCCTATTTTGGTTTCCCTATTGTGGCCTCGGGTTATTGGTCAGATATCGATGATTAAAAAACACATTGGAAAGATTATTCTCCCTCCTACATCTCATTCAGGGCTGGGCGTGACCACCAGAGAACCAAGGAATCCCATTAGGCCCTTCGCTCCAGTGGACCTCCAGGGTCTGTATAGGGGAGAGAAGCGGTACTGAGCTGCCCCATGTTACAGCGTCAGAGCACAGAGAGAAATAGGTGCAGGCGTGTATCTATCCTGTTGTGTTCACAGTCTGGGCACAGACAGGACAATCAAACCAATCTCAATCTTGGTTGTGTTAAGGTGGCCATACATATATATACGATCTACTACCCCGACCGAGCGTTCCCGCGACATTCGCCGATCCTGCCGGAACCGCCTCCCCGTTTTTTCTATGCGACCGACATCCGATCACAAATCCCATTCATTTTGCGATCCCATGTCGAAGAAGAAAAGGCGGTTCCGGCAGGATCGCGTCGAATGTCGGAGCGGGAACGCTCGGTCGGGTTAGTTAAAAATCATTATATGTATGGCCATCTTTAGCCATTGAGGGCCCCGGCCCTTATCTCCCTTTTCCATCTGTCCTCACCTTGTTCTTGATCTTCCTTCGAACCCTCTTTAAAGCCTTCTCTTCGGTCTTTGTAAGAGGAAGTTTGGTAGGGAGGGGTATCCTTCAGCCACTAGGGTCCTCCTCTCCTCTTCTGTTAGATCAGGGGCCCGACGTGCCCTGAAGTTTCTAACCATCCAGATAAAGAAAAGGGTGAATGAAAGAATTCCGACAAATATTTACCCGATCAACGGATGTCTACGATCTGATCGCCCCCACACATTCATTGGCCAATCGGAAAACACAAACCCTGATTGTCTCTTGGGGCCCTATTATAAAAGGTCGCTATCGTATCTGAAAAAAAATAACGGTCGTTATCGTACCAACGGTCGTTACGATAACGACCGGTTATTTTTTCGATAACGATAGCGATCTTTTATAAATAGGGCCCTTTGTGTAACCAGCCGACATCTCGGATACTTACATGAGGAGCAGTGAGAAGAGGTGACAGGAGATGGCGTGGGATGATGCGTGCGCAGGGCGAGTGGGCTGGGGGGGGGTGGCAGAGAGTGGGGCTCTGTGATCCATCGCTTGCACTGCTGTGGCTACTTGGCGGGAGTGAGAGGCATCAAGCCTAAAACATCTATAGAGGAAGCAATGCTTAGAAAACAGCACAATTCGTTCTTTTAAAGGGCAACTCCTCCTGTAATAGTAATAATGGGGAAAGTGACTTTGTATAGCAGGCCCCTTTACAGGGAAGATCCATTCTTACTGGGGGGGTACCTGCGCTGTGATAATATTCATTTATAATAGTGTCAATGAGATCAAGAATGCCACAATATCCATGTGCACAAACACCTCCATCTACTGGCTAAAAGAGGAATTACATATTGTGGTATTTTAATTCCCATAATCCCAAAAGTGGAATATGTGTGACTGTGGGAGCTTTACACACGTGAAGATAATAAGAGCTTCACACGGAGGTACTTTAAATAAAACTAAAGGCTAACTTTAAACCATTCGATTTCCAGTGATTCCTACACAAAGATCCAGCAATACATAATAGGAAACGTTCACTCACCACTCCCCTAGACCTGCCATTTTGTCTCACAGGCTGGAGGTAAATCTACCCTTACATCCTACCTATCCGGTAACCAGCACAGTATATGGTATCTATATATCTATATATGATAAATCTACCCTTACATCCTACCTATCCGATAACCAGCACAGTATAGGGTATCTATATATGATAAATCTACCCTTATATCCTACCTATCTGGTAACCAGCACAGTATATGATTGTTTTATTTGCACTGCATACGTCTCACTCCAACACTTACCCATTCCATTGCATCTGTATGTTACCCACCTAACTAGATTGTAAGCAGTACGGGGCAGGGACCTCATTACCTCTTGTGGCAAAGCCCTAGCACTTCTATTTATATAAATTTATATACTGAACTATCTATGTATTTATCCCCCTTGTATGACTTTATTGTATTTTGTTATTGTACAGCACTGCATCCCTAATTGGCGCTTTATAAATAAACTATACATTCATGCATACATACATACATACATGCACTGGTGCATACGATATGTATGCATTGGTACACACAGAAACGGTGCACTGGTACTTACAGAACATGTCCATTGGTACATTCAGTGGGCGTGGGCACTGGTACATTCAGTGGGCGCGGGCACTGGTACATTCAGTGGGCGCAGACACTGGTACATTCAGTGTGTACTGGTACATTCAGTGTGCGCGCACTGGTACATTCAGTGTGCGCGCACTGGTACATTCAGTGTGTGTGTGCAATGGTACATTCAGTGTGCGCATTGGTACATTCAGTGTGCGGGCACTGGTACATTTAGTGTGTGTGCGCAATAGTACATTGTGTGTGCGTGCACTGGTACATTCAGTGTGCGTGCACTGGTACATTCAGTGTGCGCGTACTGGTACATTCAGTGTGTGCGTACTGGTACATTCAGTGTGTGCGTACTGGTACATTCAGTGTGCACTGGTACATTCAGTGTGTGCGTACTGGTACATTCAGTGTGTGTGCACTGGTACTGGTACATTCAGTGTGTGCACACTGGTACATTCAGTGTCCGCGCAGTGGTGCATTCAGTGTGCGCGCACTGGTGCATTCAGTGTGAGCGCACTGGTGCATTCAGTGTGCGCGCACTGGTGCATTCAGTGTGCGCGCACTGCGCGCATTCATGTGCGGCGGACTGGGCATTCAGTGTGCGCGCACTGGCGCATTCAGTGTGCGCGCACTGGCGCATTCAGTGTGCGCGCATTGGTGCCATCAGTGTGTGCGCACTGGTGCATTCAGTGTGTGCGCACTGGTGCATTCAGTGCGCACTGGTGCATTCAGTGTGTACTGGTACATTCAGTGTGTACTGGTGCATTCAGTGTGTGTACTGGTGCATTCAGTGTGTGTGCAGTGGTGCATTCAGTGTGTGCGCAATAGTACATTCAGTGTGCACTGGTACATTCAGTGGGCGCGGGCACTGGAACATTCAGTGCGCACAATGTGACATTAGTGTGTACTGGTACCTTCAGTGGCGTGCACTGGTACACTCAGTGTGCGTGCACTGGTACATTCAGTGTGCCGCACGGTACATTCTGTTGTGCGCACTGGTCATTCAGTGTGTGCGTACGGTACTAAGTGCGCGTGTACTGTGTACATTCATGTGCGAGTACTGGTACATTCAGTGTGCGCGTTGGTACATTCGTGTGACGTACTGGACTCAGTGTGCGCGTTACTGGTACATTCAGTGTGTGTACTGGTACATCAGTGTGGTGCAATTGGTACATGGTACATTCAGTGTGTGTACACTGGTACTTCAGTGTCGCGCATTGGTGCATTCAGTGTGTGCGCAATAGTACATTCAGTGTGTGCGCACTGGTGCAGTCTGTGTGTGCGCACTGGTGCATTCAGTGTGTGCGCACTGGTGCATTCAGTGTGTGCGCACTGGTGCATTCAGTGTGTGCGCACTGGTGCATTCAGTGTGTGCGCACTGGTGCATCAGTGTGGCCTTCATGTGTGGCATGGGATTCAGTGTGCGCACTGGTGATTCAGTGTGTGCGCACTGGGCATTCAGTGTGTGCGCAACTGGTGCATTCAGTGTGTGCGCATGGTGCATTCAGGTGTAACTGGTCATTCAGTGTGTGTATGGTACATGTCAGTGTGTGTACTGGTGCATCAGTGTGTGCGCATGTTTGCATCGGGGTGCAGGTGCATTCAGTGTGTGCGCAATGGTGCATTCAGTGTGTGCGCAATGGTGCATTCAGTGTGTGCGCAATGGTACATTCCGTGTGTGCGTACTGGTACATTCAGTGTGTGCGTACTGGTACATTCAGTGTGTGTGCACTGGTACATTCAGTGTGTGTGCACTGGTACATTCATTGTGTGTTGTACTGGTACATCGGTGTGTGTACGTACATTGAGTGGTGTGCACTGGTACATTCATTGTGTGTGTACTGGTACATTCAGTGTGTGTGTACTGGTACATTCAGTGTGTGTGTACTGGTACATTCAATGTGTGTGCACTGGTACATTCAGTGTGTGTGCACTGGTACATTCAGTGCGTGTGCACTGGTACATTCAGTGTGTGCGTACTGGTACATTCAGTGTGTGCACTGGTACATTCAGTGTGTGTGTACTGGTACATTCAGTGTGTGTGCACTGGTACATTCAGTGTGTGTGCACTGGTACATTCAGTGTGTGTGCATGGTACATTCATGTGTGCACTGGTACATTCAGGTGTTGTACTGGTACATTCAGTGTGTGTGTACTGGTACATTCAGTGTGTGCACTGGTACATTCAGTGTGTGCACTGGTACATTCAGTGTGCGTGCACTGGTACATTCAGTGTGCGTGTACTGGTACATTCAGTGTGCGCGCACTGGTACATTCATTGTGTGTGTACTGGTACATTCAGTGTGTGTGTACTGGTTACATTCAGTGTGTGTGTACTGGTACATTCAGTGTGTGCACTGGTACATTCAGTGTGTGTGTACTGGTACATTCAGTGTGTGCGCACTGGTACATTCAGTGTGTGCGCACTGGTGCATTCAGTGTGTGCGCACATTTTCTCACTTTTTCTGTCTCCTATTTTGGTTTCCCTATTTGTGGCCTCGGGTTATTGGTCAGATTTATCTGATGATTAAAAACACATTGGAAATGATTATTCTCCCTCCTACATCTCATTCAGGGCTGGGCTGACCCACCAGAGAACCAAGGAATTCCCCATTAGGCCCTTCGCTCCAGTGGACCTCCAGGGTCTGTATTAGGGGAGAGAAGCGATTACTGAGCTGCCCCATGTTACAGCTGTCAGAGCACAGAGAGAAATAGGTGCAGGCGGTTTATCTATCCTGATTGTGTTCACAGTCTGGGCACAGACAGGACAATCAAACCAATCTCAATCTTGGCTTGTGTTAAGGTGGCCATACATATATATACGATTCTACTAACCCGACCGAGCGTTCCCGCGACATTCGGCCGATCCTGCCGGAACCGCCTCTCCCGTTTTTCTATGCGACCGACATCCGATCACAAATCCCATTCATTTTGCGATCACATGTCGAAGAATAGAAAAGGTGGTTCCGGCAGGATCGGTCGAATGTCGCGGGAACGCTCGGTCGGGTTAGTAAAATCATATATATGTATGGCCATCTTTAGCCATTGAGGGCCCCCTTATCTCCCCTTTTCCCATCTGTCCTCACCTTGTTCTTGATCTTCCTTCGAACCCTCTTTAAAGCCTTCTCTTCGGTCTTTGTAAGAGGAAGTTTGGTAGGGATGGGGTATCCTTCAGCCACTAGGGTCCTCCTCTCCTCTTCTGTTAGCATCAGGGGCCCCGACGTGCCCTGAAGTTTCTAACCATCCAGATAAAGAAAAGGGTGAATGAAAGGAATTCCGACAAATATTTACCCCGATCAACGGATGTCTACGATCTGATCGCCCCACACACATTCATTGGCCAATCGGAAAACCAACCCTGATTGTCTCTTGGGGCCCTATTTATAAAAGGTCGCTATCGTTATTGAAAAAAATAACGGTCGTTATCGTACAACCGGTCGTTACGATAACGACCGTTATTTTTTCGATAACGATAGCGATCTTTTATAAATAGGGCCCTTTGTGTAACCAGCCGACATCTCGGATACTTACATGAGGAGCAGTGAGAAGAGGTGAACAGGAGATGGCGTGGGATGATCGCTGCGCAGGGCGAGCTGGGCTGGGGGGTGGCAGAGAGTGCGGGCTCTGTGATCCATCGCTGTCACTGCTGTGGCTACTTGGCGGAGTGAGAGGCATCAAGCCTAAAACATCTATAAGAGGAAGCAATGCTTAGAAAACAGCACAATTCGTCTTTTAAAGGGCAACTACATCCTGATAATAGTAATAATGGGGAAAGTGTAACTTTGTATAGCAGCCCCTTTACAGGGAAGATCCATTCTACTGGGGGGGTACCTGCTGTGATAATATTCATTTATAATAGTGTCAATGAGATCAAGAATGCCACAATATCCATGTGCACAAACCCCTCCATCTACTGGCTAAAAGAGGAATTACATATTGTGGTATTTTAATTCCCATAATCCCAAAGTGGAATATGTGTGACTGTGGGAGCTTTACACACGTGAAGATAATAAGAGCTTCACACAGGAGGTACTTTAAATAAAACTAAAGGCTTAACTTTAAACCATTCGATTTCCAGTGATTCCTACACAAAGATCCAGCAATACATAATCAGGAAAACGTTTCACTCACCACTCCCCCTAGACATTGCCATTTTGTCTCACAGACTGGGAGGTGCAGGAGATACGCACTGTCCTACCATAAGGAGGGGGCTGGTGAACTTGCTGTAAAAGATTTTCCTGATCTTCCAGGGTTTATGTTTGTGTAGGAAAGCCAAATTCTAACATAACTGGCAGTTGGGTAAACAGTGTTCTAGCCTCTAGTTCTCCTTTAATCATTAACATTTAATTTATCCAATATTCCAGCTTGGTAGGTTTCCAATCTACCGTGACGTTATGAGAGCTTGGGATTACATAATAAAGGATTCTATATAATATTCCTATAATAAGTAAACTCACCTGCTGGTACATTAATGAAGCTCTGTGGTACTCCTGGTTCAGCCTTTATGTGTTGTATGGGAGCCCTGGGGATGTTCTGAGATAGGGAGAAACAACACATTATTCTTCCCAGGGTTTACAATGACAAATTCAGTTTTGTATGGACATTATAACATTATTACACAACTCTGTATTAGTGTATAACATACTGCTGCTCCTTTTATAAGGCAGGGATTTCAACACAGCACCTCCCAATGTATTGTAATCTGCAGCTAGACTTTGGGTACGTTCTGTGTGTAATTCTGTATATGTCAGTGTATGTAAGTGTCAGTGCAAATCAGTGTAAATCAGTGCAAGTCAGTGTAAATCAGTGAATGTCAGTGTAAATTGGTGTAAGTCATTGTAAATCTTTAAATGTCAGTGTATGTCAGTATGTCGGTGTAAATCAGTGTATGTCAGTGTAAATCAGTGTAAGTTGTGTAAGTCAGTGTAAGTGCAAGTCGTGTAAGTCAGTGTATGTCAGTTTAAGTCGTGTAAATCAGTGTATGTCAGTGTATGTTAGTGTAAGTTACTGTATGTCAGTATAAATCAGTGCAAATCAGTGTATGTCAGTGTAAATCAGTGTAAGTCAGTGTAAGTAAGTGCAAGTCGTGAAAGTCAGTGTATGTCAGTGTAAATCAGTGCATGTCAGTGTAAATCAGTTTATGTCAGTGTAAGTCCTGTATGTCGGTGTAAGTCCTGTATGTCAGTGTAAATCAGTGTATGTCAGTGTAAGTCCTGTATGTCAGTGTAAATCAGTGTATGTCAGTGTAAGTCCTGTATGTGAGTGTAAGTCAGTGTATGTCAGTGTAAATCAGTGCATGTCAGTGTAAATCAGTGCATGTCAGTGTAAGTCCTGTATGTCAGTGTAAGTCCTGTATGTCAGTGTAAGTCCTGTATGTCGGTGTAAATCAGTGTACGTCAATTTCACTTGTAAAAAGTTGGATCTTACCTACCTATAAAATATAAGGATATTACAGGATATCTAAGAGGAAATTATGCAAAACTTTATTTTTTATGGTCAGTAAAATGTTGTTGTTTTTTAAAATCTAGCAGGTGATCTGTTCACTATATCACCTTATTCATCACTAGAGGCCGTTTGCACGGAAGGGTAGGATTCATGGCCGAGCCCCTGGGTACAGAAAAGGAGCAAACAGAAAATTTGATGAATCATATTTACTTCTGGGGTGATCAAGGATCCATCCATGCAGACACATGCTAAGTACCCAGGGAATCTACTTACCTCTTCATCTGGGGCTCCCATTGACCTCTGGACGTGTTGCAGTGCCGTGCTGCAATGAGCAGAGCTGGACTGAGCTGTCCCATTGTGTTCCTGTTTGACTAGTAGGGAGCAGAGTTCGTGTTCCAAGGCCCAAACCACTTTGTTCGGTTCTAAAGTGAAATGAGAAAAACTTTATTCCATCGGCTGTTGGGAAAAGTCCATAAAGTCCAGAATTCTCTCTCTTCCTGCAGATAATTCAATCATTGTCTCATTCAATTGTTTTACCATTTATAAATGTGCTGGGAAAACCAGAAGACCATGTTTCATGTATGTAGCATGTATTTTACACCTGATTCTCTCCAAGACCCAAAACCATTGACCTTCCACCGACCTGCCAGGCCTACGGGATCTTTTCGTAACAAGGAAAAGTTTTACCATTTATTGCAAAAAAACAGGGGTGCCCCCACCATGAAGCAAACTGAAACATTCGCTCAGGGCGCATCCTTGCAGAACACTTAAAAGGCGGCAGTTAAAAAAACAACTTCCTTCCTGCAATACTGCATTTCAGCACCAGTCCACCAATCAGTGTTAGTCAGCCCACCACTCCCACCAACACGCCTATGTTCCCTGACGAAGCCACACCTACTTCATGTGCAGCCACCCATCTACCGATAGGCGGCATTTAAAAGTTGTTTCAGGCGTCAAAAACACCCCTGGCACAAAATGCAACATTCATTCACCGATACAGTAATCATTATATTCACTAACCACTTGGATTCTCTTCATCTTCTTCCTTTATGGTGAGTGCTGGGCTCTGAGGAGCCGAATCTTCACTCAGTGAGTAGCTGTGTTCAACCTGGATGGGTGTTTCTGGACTCTCCACATCCATATTAAGTATGGAGTCTCGATCCAGAAGAGGGGGGTCATCGAAAAAACTGTTGAACAGCTCATTGGAGAAGTCTTCGAGAGATTCTGAGAAGTGCTGCAGAGAAAATACAATAAGATGATCAAAGAAAAAACTTGAATGTCTTATCCACACGGAATATCGCAGACGGACAGGAGTATATTGTCCTCAGATCGCAACCTTACGGATAACAAGTTATCTGGAACCTTTATTGACCTCTTGTTGCCCTAATCAGACGTTAGGCATTTTGTGTGTGGCACAATGAACGTGGGATTATCACAACAGAAACCTTCATATTCCCTATATTGTGCTGCCTTTGAAATCAAGTTCCCCTTCACACGGAGATCCAGAACCAACGTGATAAACTACCTACCACTACTATTCTCTCTGTGTGTGTTCATTTATACAGCACATACAGATATAAAAGGAAAGTGGCATAGTGGGAACGTATGCAGTGTCAATAGAACAGTCACTGGGCTGTGCGATTAGGGGTCTGGGGACTGATTGGATCCCCCTTGTGATGCCTCTGGGGGTCTATGAATTGTTTATTATGATGAATTGGTGGCGGAGAAAGAAAGAGAGAAATAAAATGTCCTGTTTCTACGTGGAGGGTCCCCAAGATGTGATAATTGGTTCAAGGGTCCAACAAGGATAATAAGGTTAAAATGAAGCCCAATCACATAAACATGATCAAGTCCTTATAATATGAAAACCCCAATGAATGAATAACCGTGAAAATCAAGGAGACCGGATCCGGTGAACGGATCGGATCAGCAATATCCAAGTTATTTCAGGGCAACCGACAGCTCTAAATAAACGAATGAATGAAATGAATGTGCAGACAGTGTCGCCCCGTGGAACGTGAGCACCGGGAAAGCTCACGCATTGACAGGCCACACTTTAAACCGACCATGTGTTGATGCCATGATTTGCCACGAAGGTGTGCCTGGGCACAGAAAAGGCAGAATGCCCTGACCCACACATTAAGGCCAAGGCCACACTAAAAGCATTATCGCACGCGATTTTGTGCGCGATTCGTGTGCGTTTTGACGTTTTTTTGGAAACACATGCGTTAACGCACCAAAAATCGTGAACGCATACGGAACCAAAACGCGAATCGCATGTGCATCGGAAATCGCAGGAATTTTCGAGTTCCCACGATTTACCTTTTAGCGCAAATTGCGGACGCACTCCCGAGAGCAAAACGCGTGCACAAACACGCTAAAAACGCGCTAGTGTGGCCTAGCCCTTAACCGGATAGAGGAGGAAGGTGAGAATATTGGCATGTTAAGATTGGACAGTTGCCTGCTCATGAAAAAGGCGTCAACACGCCACATTTTACCTTCTGCTGGGGTCACAGGGCAGCTGTTAATTCTGACTCTAAACTAGACCACACACGGGGCCCTGTTCCAGCTGTTAACACCTCTACCTACAGCCACATAAATCCTCAATAACAATAAATTCCAGGGCCACACACACCATCCAATGAGACGATAAATAAAACAGAATCCGCCGGTGGTTAATCGACCAATAGAAACAGTGGATATTAACTTGGTCACTTGTATGTATCAATCGGTCGCTCCTCCCAGCTGTCTTACTGGTATGTAATAAAGACGCTGGGGGTTATTTTCCCCCAAACCCCCTATTGAGAATTTGAGTCATCGCCATTCATCATCTTTGTCATAAATCTCCGTCCCCATGTCCCCTCGCTATAAATCTTCCCATTGTTACTATTAGAAACATTGACTTCGCGATACATTCGACACACCAGGAATTTAGGGGAATATTAACTTGAATATTTTTATTTAATTGTTATTATTATAAATTTTCACGGTCGCCAAAATATTTCATTCCAGCGGCGAATTAACCCCCGTGGTACCGAAGAGGCCCCTTTATTTTTGAAGCCCTATTATTTACTCCATAAATGCGTCAGCCCTGGGACTGGCATGTTAATGGCGTGGACGGTAATAATTCCCATGTTAAGACATTTCTGGGACCATCTGCTTCTCTGCGTTTTATCACTGAAGTTTGGGAGTGAACCCAAGGGTTAATGCTGCACACTAGTAAAGCCAACATGAGCTCAGGATGCTGGATTGGCTGGTTACTAACGGCTCTGAGCCAATGGGAGAGGAGTATGCAAAAACAGTGAAAAGTTAGTGGAGCCTTATGTCTGGCAGTCGGGTTCGGGAGTGCAGGGCTAGAATGGAGCAGTCACTGTTAGTGAATTGGGACGTCTACAGGATGTGTAAAGGACACAGCAAACTGCCAGCTCACACTCACACAGCTCACACTCACACAGCTCACACTCACACTCGGTATCAATGACAAATCTCTGCACGGGGGGCAAATGTATCAGTGCAGGTGATGTTATGGGAGATTTCACACTAACTCCTGTTGGTTACAGACACTGGGGAGGAACAAACTGAATTAGTAGTGAAATTCTTCACACAAGACACATTTTTCCCATTAAGTGTTTGTGTAAGTGAACGGGAACATTTATTTACATATTTTTGGACCCAGGGGGCATTTCTATGGGATACCCGGGATCTAAGGGTATTAATATCAGTATAAATGTTATTAGTGTGTTAAACTACCAGGACAGTCCTGATAATAGACAGCCCTGGTTATAGACAGTCCTGATAATAGACAGCCCTGGTAATAGGCAGTCCTGGTTACAGTCCTGGTTATAGACAGCCCTGGTTATAGACAGCCCTGGTTATAGACTGTCTATAACTAGGACTGTCTATAACCAGGACTGTCTATTACCAGGGCTGCCTATAACCAGAACTGTCTATTATCAGGACTGCCTATTACCAGGGCTGTCTATTATTTTGCGCAAGCTACATTCAAGGGTTACGGCAAATTCGAGGGTTACCGATCGCTACTTTCGAGGGTAACCGAAAAACAAAGGCTACATTCGAGGGTTATCGAAAACGAATGATACTTGGGTTAGGGAACGGCCCGTAAATTCAATTATTATCGAATTTACGATAACTATCGAAAATACAGCCGCGAGTCCAGAAAAAAAAACTAGTTGGAAAAGTCAGAGTTCGTCCAAATTCAAATTCGGCTCAAACTTGGGTTTGCGTTCAGTTTTGTGTCCATCCCTAGTGAAGGGCATCGTGGGATTTGATGTAGCCAATCAGAGGTTAGATTTTTACTGGGTTACTGCAGTTAGATACTATCTGATTGGTGGCTGCAGATTATTACGATGTGTCCACCTAAACACAAACACTGTACACGGGTCAGTGTCCCCCTAAACACAAACATTGTACACGGGTCAGTGTCCCCCTAAACACGAACATTGTACACGGGTCAGTGTCCCCCTAAACACGAACATTGTACACGGGTCAGTGTCCCCCTAAACACGAACATTGTACACGGGTCAGTGTCCCCCTAAACACAAACATTGTACATGGGTCAGTGTCCCCCTAAACACGAACACTGTACACGGGTCAGTGTCCCCCTAAACACGAACATTGTACACGGGTCAGTGTCCCCCTAAACACAACATTGTACGGGTCAGTGTCCCCCTAACACGAACATTGTCACGGGTCAGTGTCCCCCTAAACACAACATTGTACACGGGTCAGTGTCCCCCTAACAGAACATTGTACACGGGTGTGTCCCCCTAAACACAACATGTTACAGGGTCAGTGTCCCCCTAACACAAACATTGTACACGGGTCAGTGTCCCCCTAAACACGAAACATTGTACACTGGTTCAGTGTCCCCCTAAACACAAACATTGTCATGGGTCAGTGTCCCCCTAAACACACATTGTACACGGTCAGTTCTCCCCTACACACAACATTGTACACGGTCAGTGTCCCCCTAAACACAACATTGTACACGTCAGTGTCCCCCTAACAAACATTGTACATGGTCAGTGTCCCCCTAAACACAACATGTACACGGGTCAGTGTCCCCCTAAACACAACATTGTACATGGGTCATGTCCCCCTAAACACAAACATTGTACACGGGTCAGTGTCCCCCTAAACACAAACATTGTACATGGGTCAGTGTCCCCCTAAACACAAACATTGTACACGGGTCAGTGTCCCCCTAAACACAAACATTGTACACGGGTCAGTGTCCCCCTAAACACAAACATTGTACACGGGTCAGTGTCCCCCTAAACACAAACATTGTACACGGGTTAGTGTCCCCCTAAACACAAACATTGTACACGGGTCAGTGTCCCCCTAAACACGAACATTGTACACGGGTAGTGTCCCCCTAAACACGAACTTGTACAGGGTCATGTCCCCCTAAACACACATTGTACACGGGTCAGTGTCCCCCTAACACGAACTTTGTACACGTTAGTTTCCCCCTAAACACAAACGTTGTACATGGGTCAGTGTCCCCCTAATCATGAACATTGTACATGGGTCAGTGTCCCCCTAAACACAAACGTTGTACATGGGTCAGTGTCCCCCACAGATCCAGCCAGCCCAGATAGAAAAGGGAGGGGCCCATTACTATATTTGTACCATGGTTTTCATTTAATGGGCGCTACAGGAATGGAAATATTCCCCCTGCCCAGTGCAATAAAACCAACCAAATCTTTCCAACTTCCCATTGGTTACAGCACATGATCTGCCCCATATTGTGATGCGGTGCTGGGCCCCTGTAGCTTTGCTAGTGTGGTTTATTATAGTGAGGTGGAGGTTTTTTATTTTAATTTCCCTTTAATGGCTTGGCCACACTGCCACGTTTTAACACGTGATCCGATTGTGTGTTAAAAAGTGCACATTAGTGTAGTCCATTTTTATGGCCATGCTAGGTGCGCTGTGATCCGAATTTTTTGCGCAATCCGATTGTGCAATTACAGGGAGATACATTGTTTTAGATTGGGGATTAGGGAGATACATTGTATCAGATTGGGGATTAGGGAGATACATTGTAGCAGATTAGGGATTAGGGAGATACATTGTATCGGATTGGGGATTAGGAAGATACATTGTAGTAGATTGAGGATTAGGGACATACATTGTATCAGATTGGGGAATAGGGAGATACATTGAAGTCGATTGAGGATAAGGGAGATACTTGTATCAGATTGGGGAATAGGGAGATACATTGAAGTAGATTGGGGATTAGGGAGATACATTGAAGTAGATAAGGGATTAGGGAGATACATTGTAGCAGATTGGGGATTAGAGAAATACATTGTAGCAGATTGGGGAACTTCTCTTCCTGGGGGATCACTGGGGATGCCTCGTCTGTTTAGTAACATGAATTTCTACAATATAACTTACTGTAAACACAGATAAACACAAATCCAAAACAGATTCATATAAACACAGAAGAGAGTCTTTTGTTGACATAGGTGGAATGTATGAATATATACATATATGTTGTTATTATATGTGCCACATGACATATGTCAATAAAGTGAAAAGCCTTGGGGCATCAGCTAGGTCATGTGTGCATTAGCAGAAATCTTATCATAGTATAATGTACAGTATAATAATAGAATAACTCAATACATATCCTACAAGTAGGTCATGTCCACCACCACCTATAAAATCTATACTTGCCGGCCCCACCCCCTCAAATGCCAAGATCATTATGGTTGCCTACATCCCTGCGGCACCTTAAGCTCTTTACGCCAACTTCCATACGCTGCGACATTCCCCTTTAAATAGCTACAGAATGGGGATAATAATTATCCCTAATTATCTGGTTAGTAATATAGCATGTGATATGCTGAATATATTGGTTAGAATTGGGGGCTTACATAGAGTACAAAAGCAACAAGAAAGCAATTAAACTAGCTAAAATAGAAAATGAAATACGGATAGCAGAACAAAGCAAGTCCAACCCCAAAATGTTCTTTTAAGTATTTCAATAGTAAAAAGATAAGGACCTAGAATGTGGGACCATTAAACAATGGGGCTGAGATGGTTATAGAGGATGCAGAGAAGGCTAATGTGCCAAACCATTTTTATCCCTCTGTATACACTATAGAGAATCCTAGTCCTTATAGCAGGGACTGTAATAATATGAAGGGTATAAATGAGGAATATTCACTCTGTATACACTATAGAGAATCCTAGTCCTATAGCGGTGACTGTAATAATATGAAGGGTTATAAATGAGGAATATTCACTCTGTATACACTATAGAGAATCCTAGTCCTTATAGCGGACTGTAATAATATAAGGGTATAAATGGGGATATTCACTCTGTATTCACTATAGAGAACCTAGTCCTTATAGCGGGACTGTAATAATATGAAGGGTAATAAATGAGGAATATTCACTCTGTATACCCTATAGAGAATCCTAGTCCTTATAGCAGGACTGTAATAAATGAAGGGTTAAATGAGGATATTCACTCTGTATACACTATAGAGAATCCTAGTCCTTATACGGGGACTGTAATAATATGAAGGGTATAAATGAGGGATATTCACTCTGTATCACTATAGAGAATCCTAGTCCTTATAGCGGGGACTGTAATAATATGAAGGGTATAAATGAGGAATATTCACTCTGTATCACTATAGAGAATCCTAGTCCTTATAGCGTGACTGTAATAAAAATAATGGGAAGGGTATAAATGAGGATATTCACTCTGTAACACTATAGAGAATCCTAGTCCTTATAGCGGGGACTGTAATAATATGAAGATAAAAAGAGGAATATTCACTCTGTATTCACTATAGAGAATCCTAGTCCTTATAGCGTGGGACTGTAATAATATGAAGTATAAATGAGGAATATTCACTCTGTATACCTATAGAGAATCCTAGTCCTTTAAGCGGGACTGTAATAATATTGAAGGATATAAAAGAGGGATATTCACTCTGTAATACACTATAGAGAATCCTAGTCCTTATAGCGGGGACTGTAATAAATGAAGGGTAATAAATGAGGAATATCACTCGTATACTCTTTAGAAGAATCCTAGTCCTTATACGGGGACTGTAATAATATGAAGGTATAAATGAGGGATATTCACTCTGTATACACTTATAGAGAATCCTAGTCCTTATAGCGGGACTGTAATCATATGAAGGGTATAAATGAGGAATATTCACTCTGTATACACTATAGAGAATCCTAGTCCTTATAGCGTGACTGTAATAATATGAAGGGTATAAATGAGGGATATTCACTCTGTATACACTATAGAGACATCCTAGTCCTTTATAGCGGGGACTGTAATAATATGAAGGTATAAATGAGGATATTCACTCTGTTACACTATAGAAATCCTAGTCCTTATAGCGGGGACTGTAATAATATGAAGGTAAAATAGGGATATTCACTCGTATACACTATAGAGAATCCTAGTCCTTACAGCGGGGACTGTAATAATATGAAGGGTATAAATGAGGATATTCACTCTGTATACACTATAGAGAATCCTAGTCCTTATAGCGGGGACTGTATAATATGAAGGGTATAAATGAGGAATATTCACTCTGTATACACTATAGAGATCCTAGTCCTTATTGCGGAGACTGTAATAATATGAAGGGTATAATGAGGGATATTCACTCTGTATTCACTACTAGAGAATCCTAGTCCTTATAGCGGGGACTGTAATAATATGAGGGTATAAATGAGGAATATTCACTCTGTATACACTATAGAGAATCCTAGTCCTTATAGCGTGACTGTAATAATATGAAGGGTATAAATGAGGATTTCACTCTGTATACACTATAGAGAATCCTAGTCCTTATAGCGGGGACTGTAAATTGAAGGGTGTAAATGAGGAATATTCACTCTGTATACACATAGAGAATCCTAGTCCTTACAGCGGGACTGTAATAATATGAAGGGTATAAATGAGGGATTTCACTCTGTATACACTATAGAGAATCCTAGTCCTTATAGCGGGGACTGTAATATATGAAGGGTGTAAATGAGGAATATTCCTCTGTATACACTATGAGAATCCTATCTTATAGCGGGACTGTACTAATATGAGGTATAAATGAGGAATATTCACTCCGTATACACTATAGAGAATCCTAGTCCTTATAGCGGGGATTGTAATAATATGAAGGGTATAAATGAGGAATATTCACTCTGTATACACTATAGAGAATCCTAGTCCTTATAGCGGGGACTGTAATAATATAAAGGGTATAAATGAGGAATATTCACTCTGTAACACTATAGAGAATCCTAGTCCTTATAGCGGGGACTGTAATAATATGAAGGGTATAAATGAGGAATATTCACTCTGTATACACTATAGAGAATCCTAGTCCTTATAGCGGGACTGTAATAATATGAAGGTTATAAATGAGGAATATTCACTCTGGTATCACTATAGAGAATCCTAGTCCTTATAGCGGGGACTGTTAATAATACGAAGGGTAATAAATGAGGGATATTCCTCTGTATACCTATAGAACCTAGTCTTATAGCGGGGACTGTAATAATACGAAAGGTATAAATGATGGAAGATCACTGCTGTATATGCTAATAGAGAATCCTATCCTTATAGCGGGGCTGTAATAAATGAAGGGTATAAATGAGGAATATTCACTCTGATACTCTATAAGAGATCCTAGTCCTTATAGCGGGACTGAATATATGAAGGGTATAAATAGGGATATTCACTCTGTATCACTATAGAGAACCCTAGTCCTTTACAGCGGGACTGTAAATAAATGAAGGGTATAATGAGGGATATTCACTCTGTATACACTATAGAGCATCCTAGTCCTTAAGCGGGGGACTGTAATAATATGAAGGTATAATGATGAATATCACTCTGTTATCACTATGAGATCTATAGTCCTTATAGCGGGGACTGTAATAATATGAAGGGTATAATGAGAATATCACTCGTATACACTATGAGAATCCTAGTCCTTATAACAGGGCTGTATAATATGAAGGGTATAATGAGATATTCACTCTGTATACACTATAGAGATCCTAGTCCTTATAGGGGGACTGTAAAATATGAGGGTATAGTTTGAGGGTAGTGTTTCTATAAGTGTAACTATTAAAGGGGAATGTTGGAGGGTATGTGTATCTATAAGTGTACTATTAAAGGGGGAATGTTGGAGGGTATGTGATCTATAAGTGAACTATTAAAGGGGAATGTTGGAGGGTATGTGTATCTATAAGTGTAACTATTAAAGGGGGAATGTTGAGGGGATGTGTTTCTATAAGTGTAACTATTAAAGGGGAATGTTGGAGGGTATGTTTCTATAAGTGTCCTATTAAAGAGGGAATGTTGTAGGGTATGTGTTCTATAAAGTGTACTATTAAAGGGGAATGTTGAAGGGTAATGTGTATCTATAAGTGTAACTATTAAAGGGTAATGTTGAAGGGTATGTGTATCTATAAGTGTACTATTAAAGGGGATTGTTGGAGGGTATGTGTATCTATAAGTGTAACTATTAAAGGGTAATGTATGTTAAGGTTATGTGTATCTATAATGCAACCTATTTAAGGGGAATGTTGGGGGTATGTGTTTCTATAGACTAACTATTAAAGGGGAATGTTGGAGGGTCTGTGTATCTATAAGTGTAACTATTAAGGGGAATGTTGGAGGGTATGTGTATCCTATACGTAACTATTAAAGGGTAATGTTGAAGGGTATGTGTATCTATAAGTTAACTATTAACGGGGTAATGTTGGAGGGTATTGTTTCTATAAGTAACTTTAAGGGGTAATGTTGAGGGTAATGTGTATCTAGTGTAATATTAAGGGTATGTTTAAGGGTATGTGTATCTATAAGTGTAACTATTAAAGGGGGATGTTGGAGGGTATGTGTATCTATAATAACTATTAAAGGGGTATGTTGAAGGGTATGTGTATCTATAAGTTCACTATTTAGGGGGAATGTTGGAGGGTATGTGTTTCTATAACTAACTATTAAAGGGAATTTTTGAGGGTATGTGTATCTATATTGTAACTATTAAAGGGGAATGTTGGAGGGTATGTGTATCTATAAGTGTAACTATTAAAGGGGAATGTGGAGGGTATGTGTTTCTATAACTGTAACTATTAAAGGGGGAATTTGGAGGGTATGTGTTTTTCTATAAGTTAACTATTAAAGGGGAATGTTGGAGCGTATGTGTATCTATAAGTGTAACTATTAATGGGGATGTTGGGGGTATGTGTATCTATAAGTGTAACTATTAAAGAGGTAATGATGGAGGGTATGTGTTTCTATAACTGTACCTATTAAAGGGGGAATGTTGGAGGTATGTGTTTCTATAAGTGTAACTATTAAGGGGAATGTTGGAGTGGTATGTGTTTCTATAGTGTACTATTAAGGGGAATGTAGGGTATGTGTTTCTCTAAGTGTAACTATTAAAGGGGTGATTGTTGAGGGTATGTGTTTCTATAAGTGTAACTATTAAAGGGGTAATGTTGGAGGTATGTTTTTCTATAAGGTAATTATTAAAGGGGGAATGTTGGAGGGTAGTGTTTCTATAAGTGTAACTATTAAAGTAATGTTGGAAGGATGTGTCTATAAGTGTAACTATTAAAGGGGAATGTTGGAGGGTTGTGTATTATAAGTGTAACTATTAGGGGGATGTTGGAGGGTAATGTTGTATCTATATTGTAACTATTAAAGGTAATGTTAGGGTATGTGTATCTATAAGTGTAACTATTAAAAGGGAATGTTGGAGGGTATGTGTATCTATAAGTGTACACTATTAAAGGGGTAAGTTGGAGGGTATGTGTACTATAAGTGTAACTATTAAAGGGGTATGTGAGGTATGTGTATCTATAAGTGTAACTATTAAGGGGGAATGTTTGGAGGGTATGTGTATCTATAAGTGTACTATTAAAGGGGAATGTTAGGGGTATGTGTATCTATAAGTGTAACTATTAAAGGGGAGTGTTGGAGGGTATGTGTTCTATAAGTGTAACTATAAAGGGTAATGTTGAAGGGTATGTGTATCTATAAGTGAACTATTTAAGGGGGAATGTTGGAGGGTATGTGTTTCTATAACTAACTATTAAAGGGGAATGTTGGAGGGTATGTGTATCTATAAGTGTAACTATTAAAGAGGGAATGTTGGAGGGTATGTGTATCTATAAGTAACTATTAAGGGGTAATGTTGAAGGGTATGTGTATCTATAAGTGTAACTATTAAAGGGGAATTTGGAGGGTATGTGTTCTCTAGTAACTTTTAAAGGGTAATGTTGAAGGGTATGTGTATCTATAGGTGTAACTATTAAAGGGAATGTTGAAGGGTATGTGTATCTATAAGTGTAACTATTAAAGGGGATGTTTGGGGTATGTGTATCTATAGTGTAACTATTAAAGGAATGTTGAGGGTTGTGTATCTATAAGTAACTATTAAGGGGGAATGTTGGAGGGTATGTGTTCTATAATAACTATTAAAGGGGATGTTTGGAGGGTATTTGTATCTATAAGTGGTACCTATTAAAGGGGAATGGTTGAGGGTATGTGTATCTATAAGTGTAACTTAAAGGGGAATGTTGGAGGGTATGTGTTTCTATTGTAACTATTAAAGGGGAATGTTGAGGGTATGTGTTTCTATAAGTGTAACTATTAAAGGGGAATGTTGGAGGTATGTGTATCTATAAGTGTAACTATTAAAGGGGGAATGTGGAGGGTATGTGTATCTATAAGTTAACTATTAAAGGGGTAATGTTGGAGGGTATGTGTTTCTATATGTAACTATTAAAGGGAATGTTGGAGGGTATGTGTTTCTATAAGTGTAACTATTAAAGGGGGAATGTTGGAGCGTATGTGTTTTCTATAAGTGTAACTATTAAAGGGGAATGTTGGAGGGTAGTGTTTCTATAAGTGTAACTATTAAGGGGGATGTTGGAGGGTATGTGTTTCTATAGTGTAACTATTAAGGGGTAATGTTGGAGGGTATGGTTTCTATAAGTGTAATTATTAAAGGGGGAATGTTTGAGGGTAAGTGTTTCTATAAGTGTAACTATAAAGGGGTAATGTTGGAGAGATGTGTCTATAAGTGTAACTATTAAAGGGGAATGTTGGGTATGTGTATCATAAGTGTAACTATTAAGGGGGAATGTTGGAGGGTATGTGTATCTATTAAGTGTAACTATTAAAGGGGGTAATGTTGGAGGGTATGTGTATCTATAAGTTAACTATTAAAGGGGAATGTTGGAGGGTATGTGTTATCTATAAGTGTAACTATTAAAGGGGAATGTTGGAGGGTATGTGTTTATATAAGTGTAACTATTAAAGGGGTAATGTTGGAGGTATGTGTATCTATAATGTAACTATTAAAGGGAAGGTTGGGTGGGGTTGTGTTATCTATAAGTGTAATATTAAAGGGGTAATGTTGGAGGGTATGTGTTTCTATAAGTGTAACTATTAAAGGGGAATGTTGGAGGTATGTGTATCTATAAGTGTACTTTAAGGGGAATGTTGGAGGGTATGTGTTTCTATAAGTGTAACTATTAAGGGGGATGTTGGAGGTATGTGTATCTATAGTGTAACTATTAAAGGGGAATGTAGTAGGGTATGTGTTCTATAGTGTAATAACTATTAAGGGGAATGTTGGAGGGTATGTGTATCTATAAGTGTAACTATTAAAGGAGGAGGGTAGTGGGGTCTATACTGTAACTATAAAGGGGGGAATGTTGGGGTATGTGTTACTATAAGTGTAACTATTAAAGGGGGAATGTTGGAGGGTAATGTGTATCTATAGTGTAACTATTAAAGGGAATGTTGGAGGGTATTTGTATCTATAAGTTTAACTATTAAAGGGGAATGTTGGGGGTATGTGTATCTATAAGTAACTATTAAAGGGTAATGTTGGAGGTATGTGTATCTATAAGTGTAACTATTAAAGGGGGAATGTTGGGGGGTATGTGTATCTATAAGTGTAACTATTAAAGGGGGAATGTTGGAGGGTATGTGTTTCTATAAGTGTAACTATTAAAGGGGAATGTTGGAGGTATGTGTATCTATAAGTTGTAACTATTAAAGGGGAATGTTGGAGGGTATGTGTATCTATAAGTGTAACTATTAAAGGGGGAATGTGGGGGTATGTGTATCTATAAGTGTAACTATTAAAGGGGAATGTTGGAGGGTATGTGTATCTATAAGTGTACTATTAAAGGGGAATGTTGAGGGTATGTGTATCTATAATGTAACTATTAAAGGGGGAATGTTGGAGGGTATGTTTATCTATAAGTGTAACTATTAAAGGGGAATGTTGGGGGGTTTATGTTTTTCTATAAGTGTAACTATTAAAGGGGAATGTTGGAGGGTATGTGTATCTATAAGTGTAACTATTAAAGGGAATGTTGGAGGGTATGTGTATCTATAGTGTAACTATTAGGGGGAATGTTGGAGGGTATGTGTATCTATAGTGTAACTATTAAAGGGGGAATGTGGAGGTATGTGTATCTTAAGTGTAACTATTAAAAGGGGAATGTTGGAGGTATGTTGTATCTATAAGAGTTAACTATTAAAGGTGGGAATGTTGGAGGGTATGTGTATCTATAGTGTAACTATTAAAGGGGAATGTTTGAGGGTATGTGTATCTAAGTGTAACTATTAAAGGGGGAATGTTGGCGGGTTGTGTATCTATAAAGTGTAACTATTAAAGGGGGAATGTTGGGGAGGGTATGTGTATCTATAATTGTAACTATTAAAGGGGATATGTTGAGGGTATTGGTATCTATCAGGTAACTATTAAAGGGGGAATGTTGGAGGTATGTGTATCTATAAGTGTACTATTAAGGTGGGAATGTTGGGGTTGGTTATCTTAGTAACTATAAAGGGAATGTTGGGGTATGTGTTTCTATAATGTACTATTAAAGGGGATTGTTGGAAGGGTATGTGATCTATAAGTAACTATTACAGGGGCATGTTGGAGGGTATTGTATCTATATAGTAACTATTAAAGGGGGAATGTGGAGTGGTATGTGTATCTATAGTGTACTATAAAGGGGGTAATGTTGGGGGGTATGTGTTTCTATAAGTGTAACTATTAAAGGGGAATGTTGGAGGGTATGTGTTTCTATAAGGTAACTATTAAGGGTAAGTTGGAGGGTATGTGTTTCTATAATTGTAACTATTAAAGGGTAATGTTTGGAGGGTAGTGTATCTATAAGTGTAACTATAAAGGGGAATGTTGGAGGTAATGTGTTTCTATAAGTGTAACTATTAAAGGGGAATGTTGGAGGGTATGTGTTTCTATAAGTGTAACTATTAAAGGGATGTGGGAGGGTATGTGTTTCATAAGTGTAACTGTTAATGGGGGAATGTTGGAGGGTAAGTGTTTCTATAAGTGTAACTATTAAAGGGGAATGTTGGAGGGTATGTGTTTTCTTAAGTGTAACTATTAAAGGGGAAGGTTGGAGGGTATGTGTATCTATAATGTGTACTATTAAAGGGGAATGTTGGGGGTATGTGTATCTATAAGTGTAACTATTAAAGGGGAATGTTGGAGGGAGTTTGTGTATCTATAAGTAACTATTAAAGGGGTATGTTGGGGGTATGTGTTACTATAAGTGTAACATTAAAGGGGAATGTTTGGGGTATGTGTATCTATAAGTGTAACTATTAAAGGGGGAATGTTGGAGGGTATGTGTTTCTATAAGTGTAACTATTAAAGGGGAATTTGGAGGGTATTGTTTCTATAAGTTACTAATTAAAGGGGTATTTTTGGAGGGTATGTGTTTCTATAAGTGTAACTATTAAAGGGGGAATGTTGGAGGGTATGTTTCTATAAGTTGTAACTATTAAGGGAATGTTGGAGGGTAGGTTTTCTATAAGTGTAACTATTAAAGGGGAATGTTGGAGGGTATGTGTATCTATAAGTGTAACTATTAAAGGGGAATGTTGGGGGTATGTGTATCTATAAGTGTAACAATTAAAGGGGGAATGTTGGGGGTATGTGTATCTAAAGTAACTATTAAAGGTTGTTGGGGGTATGTGTATCTATAAGTGTAACTATTAAAGGGAATGTTGGGGGGTATGTGTATCTATAAGTGTAACTATTAAAGGGGAATGTTTGGGTATGTGTATCTATAAGTGTAACTATTAAAGGGGATGTTGGAGGGTATGTGTATCTATAAGTAACTATTAAAGGGGTAATGTTGGGGGTAGTGTATCTATGTGTAACTATTAAAGGGGGAATGTTGGAGGTAATGTGTATCTATAAGTGTACCTATTAAAGGGGGGAATTTTGGAGGGTATGTGTGTATCTATAAGTGTAACTATTAAAGGGGGAATGTTGGATGGTATGTGTATCTATAAGTGTAACTATTAAAGGGAAATGTTGGATGGTATGTGTTTCTTATAAGTGTAACTATTAAAGGGGGAATGTTGAGGGTATGTGTATCTATAAGTGTAACTATTAAGGGGAATGTTGGAGGGTATGTGTATCTATAAGTTGTAACTATTAAAGGGGAATGTTTGGAGGGTATGTGTATCTATAAGTGTAACTATTAAAGGGGGAATGTTGGAGGTATGTTGTTCTATAAGTGTAACTTTAAAGGGGAATGTTGGAGGGTATGTGTATCTATAAGTGTAACTATTAAAGGGGGAATGTTGAGGGTATGTGTTCTATAAGTGTAACTATTAAGGGGGAATGTTGGAGGGTATTGTTCTATAAGTGTACTATTAAAGGGAGATGTTGGAGGTATTTGTATCTATAAGTGTAACTATAAAGGGGAATGTTGGGGTATGTATCTACTAAGTGTAACTATTAAAGGGGGAATGTTGGAGGTAGTGTATCTATACGTAACTTTAAAGGGGAATGTTGGGGTATGTGTTTCTAAGTGTAACTATTAAAGGGGAATGTTGGAGGGTATGTGTATCTATAAGTAACTATTAAGGGGAATGTTGGAGGTATGTGTTCTATAAGTGTAACTATTAAAGGGGGAATGTTGGAGGGTATGTGTATCTTTAAATGTAACTATTAAGAGGAATGTTGTGGGGTATGTGTTTCTAAGTGTAACTATTAAGGGGGATGTTTGAGGTATGTGTTTCTATAAGTAACATTAAAGGGTAATGTTGGAGGGTATGTGTTTTCTATAAGTGTACTATTAAAGGGGATGTTGGAGGTTATGTGTAT
This sequence comes from Hymenochirus boettgeri, assembly GCA_019447015.1. Lineage (NCBI taxonomy): Eukaryota > Metazoa > Chordata > Amphibia > Anura > Pipidae > Hymenochirus > Hymenochirus boettgeri. The sequence goes on along the minus strand of JAACNH010000286.1, from coordinate 132,218 downwards.
CTATAAGTGTAACTATTAAAGGGGGGATGTTGGAGGTATGTGTTTCTATAAGTGTAACTATTAAAGGGGTATGTTGGAGGGTATGTGTTTCTATAAGTGTAACTATTAAGGGGAATGTTGGAGGGTTGTGTTCTAACAGTGTAACTATTAAAGGGGAATGTTGGAGGGTAGTGTTTTCTATAGAGTGTAACTATTAAAGGGGATGTTGGAGGGTATGTGTTTATTAAGGTGTAACTATTAAGGGGAATGTTGGAGTAGTGTATTCTATAAGTGTAACTATTAAGGGGAATGTTGGGGTATGTGTTTCTATAATGTAACTATTAAAGGGATGTTGGAGGTATGTGTGTATCTATAAGTGTAACTATTAAAGGGGAATGTTGGGGGTTTTGTGTACTATAATTGTAACATTAAAGGGGGAATGTTGGAGGGTATGTGTATCTATAAGTAACTATTAAAGGGGTAATGTTGGGGGGTATGTGTATCTATAAGTGTAACTATTAAAGAGAATGTTGGGGGTATGTGTATCTATAAGTGTAACTATTAAAGAGGAATGTTGGGGGTATGTGTACTCATAGTGTAACTATTAAAGGGGGAATGTTGGAGGGGGTATGTGTTCTATAAGTAACTATTAAGGGGTAATGTTGGGGGTATGTGTATCTATAAGTGTAACTATTAAAGGGGAATGTTGGGGGTATGTGTATCTATAAGTGTAACTATTAAAGGGGTAAGTTGGGGGTATGTGTATCTAAGTGTAACTATTAAAGGGGTAGTTGGAGGGTATGTGTATCTATAGTTTAACTATAAAGGGGGAATGTTGGGGGTATGTTGTTCTATAATAAACTATTAAAGGGGTAATGTTGGGGGTATGTATCTATAAGTGTAACTATTAAAGGGGAATGTTGGGGGTTGTGTATCTATAAGTGTAACTATTAAAGGGGTATGTTGGGGGTATGGGATCTATAAGTGTACTATAAAGGTGAAGTTGGAGGTATGGTTCTATAAGTAACTATTAAAGGGGTAATGTTGGGGGTATGTGTATCTATAAGTGTAACTATTAAAGGGGGAATGTGTGGGGTATTTGTATCTATAAGTGTAACTATTAAAGGGGTAATGTGGGGGTATGTGTATCTATAATGACTATTAAAGGGATGTTGGAGGGTATGTGTATCTATAGTGTAATTAAGGGGGAATGTTTGAGGGTATGTGTTCTATAAGTGTAACTATTAAAGGGGATTGTTGGGGGTATGTGTTCTATAGTGTAACTATTAAAGGGGATGTTGGAGGGTATGTGTTTTCTATAAGTGTACTATTAAGGGGAATGTTGGAGGGTATGTTGTTCTATAAGTGTACTATAAAGGGGAATGTTGGAGGGTATGTGTCTCTATAAGTGTAACTATTAAAGGGGGAATTTGGAGGGTATGTGTTCTATAAGTGTAACTATTAAAGGGGAATGTTGGAGGGTATGTGTATCTATAATGTAACTATTAAAGGGGAATGTTGAGGGTATGTGTATCTATGTAGTAACCTATTAAAGGGGGAATGTTGGAGGTATGTGTATCTTAATGTAACTATTAAAGGGAATGTTGGATGGTATTTGTTTCTATAAGTGTAACTATTAAAAGGGGGAATGTTGGAGGGTATGTGTATCTATAAGTGTAACTATAATAAGGGGTAATGTTGGGGGTATGTGTATCTATAAGTGTAACTATTAAAGGGGAATGTTGGGGGTATGTGTATCTATAAGTGTAACTATTAAAGGGGGAATGTTGGGGGTATGTGTATCTATAAGTGTAACTATTAAAGGGGAATGTTGGGATGGTATGTGTATCTATAAGTGAACTATTAAAGGGGGAATGTTGGAGGGTATGTTATCTATAATGTAACTATAAGGGGGAATGTTGGAGGGTATGTGTATCTATAAGTGTAACTATTAAAGGGGAATGTTGGATGGGTATGTGTTTCTTATAAGTGTAACTATTAAAGGGGGAATGTTGGAGGGTATGTGTATATAAGTGAACTATTAAAGGGGAATGTTGGAGGGTATGTGTATCTATAATGTAACTATTAAAGGGGAATGTTGGAGGTATGTGTATCTATAAGTGTAACTATTAGGGGAAGTGTTGGAGGGTAGTGTTTATCTATAAGTGTAACTATTAAAGGGGAATGTTGGAGGGTATGTGTATCTATAAGTGTAACTATTAAAGGTGGAATGTTGAGGGTATGTGTATCTATGTACTATTAAAGGGGGAATGTTGGGGGTATGTGTTTCTATAATGTAACTATTAAAGGGGAATGTTGAGGGTATGTGTATCTATAAGTAACTATTAAGGGGGAATGTTGGAGGGTATGTATCTATAAGTAACTATTAAGGGAATGTTGAGTATGTGTACTATATGTAATATTAAGGGGAATGTTGGGGGTATGTGTTTCTATAAAGTTAACTATTAAGGGGGGAATGTTTTGGGGTATGTGTTTCTATAAGTGTAATATATAAGGGGAATGTTGGAGGTATGTGTATTCTAAAGTGTAACTATAAAGGGGTAATGTTGGAGGGTATGTGTATCTATAAGTGTAACTATTAAAGGGGAATGTTGGAGGGTATGTGTTTCTATAAGTGTAACTATTAAAGGGGTAATGTTGGAGGGTATGTGTATCTATAAGTGTAACTATTAAAGGGGTATGTTGGGGGGGATGTGTATCTATAAGTGTAACTATTAAAGGGGGAATGTTGGAGGGTAGTGTTTCTATAATGTAACTATTAAAGGGGGAATGTTGAGGGTTATGTGTTTCTATAAGTGTAACATATTAAAGGGGTATGTTGGAGGGTAGTGTATCTTAAGTGTAACTATTAAGGTGAATGTTGGGGTATGTGTATCTATAAGTACTATTGGGGAATGTTGGAGGGATGGTTTTATAGGTAAACTATAGGGGAATGTTGGAGGGTATGTGTAATCTATAAGTGTAACTATTAAAGGGGAATGTTGGGGGTATGTGTATCTATTGTAACTATTAAAGGGGAATGTTGGAGGTATGTGTTTTCTATAAGTGTAACTATTAAAGGGGTAATGTTGGAGTGGTATGTGTTTTCTTTCTAAGTGTAACTATTAAAGGGGAATGTTGGAGGGTATGTGTTTCTATAAGTGTAACTATTAAAGGGGAATGTTGAGGGTAGTGTTTCTATATGTAACTATTAAAGGGGAATGTTGGAGGGTTATGTGTTCTATACTGTAACTATTAAAGGGGAATGTTGGAGGGTATGTGTTCTATAAGTGTAACTATTAAAGGGGTAATGTTGGGGGTAATGTGTACTATAAGTGTAACTATTAAAGGGGTAATGTGGGGGTATGGTTTCTATAAGTGTAACTATTAAAGGGAATTGGAGGGTATGTGATCTATAGTTAACTATTAAAGGGGAATGTTGGGGGTATGTGTATCTATAAGTGTAACTATTAAAGGGGGAATGTTGGACGGGTATGTGTATCTGATAAGTAACTATTAAAGGGTAATGTTGGGGGTATGTGTGTATCATAAGTGTAACTATTAAAGGGGGAATGTTGGAGGGTATGTGTATCTATAAGTGTAACTAAAAGGGGAATGTTGGAGGGTATGTGTTCTATAGTGTAACTATTAAAGGGGTAATGTTGGAGGGTATGTGTATCTATAAGTGTAACTATTAAGGGGGAATGTTGGAGGTATGTGTTTCTATAAGTGTAACTATTAAAGGGGGAATGTTTGGAGGTGATATGTGTATCTATAAGTGTAACTATTAAAGGGGAATGTTGGAGGTATGTGTATCTATAAGTGTAACTATTAAAGTGGGAATGTGGAGGGTATGTGTATCTATAAGTGTAAATATTAAAGGGGGAATGTTGGAGGGTATGTGTATATCTAAATGATAACTATTAAGGGGTAATGTTGGAGGGTAGGTGTACTATAAGTGTAACTATTAAAGGGGAATGTTGGAGGGTATGTGTATCTATAAGTGTAACTATTAAAGGGGAATGTTGGAGGGTATGTGTATCTATATAAAGGGGAATGTTGGAGGGTATGTGTATCTATAAGTGTAACTATTAAGGGGGAATGTTGGAGGGTATGTGTATCTATAAGTGTAACTATTAAAGGGGAATGTTGGAGGGTATGGTGTATCTATAAGTAACTATTAAAGGGGAATGTTGGAGGGTATGTGTATCTATAAGTGTAACTATTAAAGGGGAATGTTGGAGGGTATGTGTATCTATAAGTGTAACTATTAAAGGGGGAATGTTGGAGGGTATGTGTTTTATCTTAAGTTACATATTAAAGGGGGAATGGAGGTATTGTATCTATAAGTGTAACTATTAAAGGGAATTTGGAGGGTATGTGGTATCTATAAGTGTAACGATAAAGGGGGAATGTTGAGGGTATGTGTTTCTATAAGTGTCCTATTAAAGGGGAATGTTGGAGGGTAGTGTTTCTATAAGTGTAACTATTAAGGGGGAATGTTGGAGGGTATGTGTCTATAAGTGTAACTATTAAAGGGGAATGTTGGAGGGTAATTGTGTTCTATAAGTGTAACTATTAAAGGGTAATGTTGGAGGGTATGTGTATTCTATAAGTGTAACTATTAGGGGAATGTTGGAGGGTATGTGTTTCTATAAGTGTAACTATTAAAGGGGGAATGTTGGAGGGTAGGTGTATCTTAAGTGTACTATTAAGGGGAATGTTGGAGGCTATGTGTTTCTATAAGTGTAACTATTAAAGGGGAATGTTGGATGGTATGTGTATTATAAGTGTAACTATTAGGGATGTTGGGGTATGTGTATCTATAGTGTTAACTATTAAAGGGGTGAATGTTGAGGGTATGTGTCTCTATAAGTTAAACTATTAAAGGGGTATGTTGGAGGGTATGTTTCTCTATAAGTGTAACATAAAGGGGAATGTTGGGGGGGTTATGGTGTTCTATAAGGTTTAACTATTAAAAAAAAGGGGGGCAATGTTGGGGGTATGTGTTTCTATAATTGTAACATTAAAGGTGGTAATTTTGAGGTATGTGTTCTATAAGTGTAATATTAAAGGGGTACTGTTGGAGGGTATGTGGGTTTTTCTATAAGTGTAACTATTAAGTGGTAATGTTTTGGAGTGTAGTGTTTCTATAAGTGTACTATTAAGGGTAATGTTGGAGGGTATGTGTATCTATAAGTTTAACTATTAAAGGGGAATGTGGAGGTAAGTGTTCATGAGTTGGTAACTATTAAGGGTATGTTGAGGTTATGTGTTTCTATAAAGTGACTATTAAAGGGGAATGTTGGGGGTATGTGTTTCATAAGTGTAACTATTAAAGGGGATGTTGGAGGGTATGTGTTTTACTATAAGTGTAACTATTAAAGGGGAATGTTGGAGGGTATGTGTTTTATAAGTGTAACTATTAAAGGGGAATGTTGGGGTAATGTGTATTCTATAAGTGTAACTATTAAAGGGGAATGTTGGAGGGTAGTGTTCTATAAGTGTAACTATTAAAGGTGGGGAATGTTGGAGGGTATGTTGTTTCTATAAGTGTAACTATTAAAGGGGAATGTGGAGGTATGTGTATCTATAAGTGTAACTATTAAAGGGGAATGTTGGGGGTATGTTTTCTATAGTGTAACTATTAAAGGGGGAAGTTGGAGGGTATGTGTTATCTATAGTTAACTATTAAAGGGGAATGTTGGAGGGTATGTGTATCTATAAGTGTAACTATTAAAGGGGAATGTTGGAGGGTATGTGTATCTATAAGTGTAACTATTAAAGGGAATGTTGGAGGGTATGTGTTCTATAAGTGTACTATTAAGGGGGATGTGGAGGGTATGTGATCTAAGTTATTAAAGGGTAATGTTGGGGGTAGTGTATCTATAAGTGTAACTATTACAAGGGAATGTTGGGGTATGTGTATCTATAAGTGTAAACTATTAAAGGGGTATGTTTGGGTATGGTGTATCTATAAGTGGTAACTATTAAAGGGGGATGTTGGAGGGTATGGTATCTATAAGTGTAAACTATTAGTATGTTGGGGTATTTACTAGTGTAACTATTAAAGGGATGATTTGGGGTATGTGTTCTAATTGTAACTATTAAGGGGTAATGTTGGAGGGTAGGTTATCTATAAGTGTACATTAAAGGGGAATGTTGGAGGGTATGTGTATCTATAAGTGTAACTATTAAAGGGGGAATGTTGGGGGTATGTGTATCTATAAGTTACCTATTAAAGGGAATGTTGGGGGTATGATCTATAAGTGTAACTATAAAGGGGAATGTTGGAGGGTATGTGTATCTATAAGTGTAACTATTAAAGGGGTAATGTGGAGGTATGTGTATCTATAAGTGTAACTATTAAAGGGGAATGTTGGAGGGTATGTGTATCTATAAGTAACTATAAGGGGAATGTGGGGGTATGTGTTCTATAAGTGTAACTATTAAGGGGAATGTTGGGGATGTGTATCTATAAGTGTAACTATAAAGGGGATGTTGGGGTGTAGTGTATCTATAAGTAACTATTAAAGGGGGAATGTTGGAGGGTTGTGTATCTATAAGTGTAACTATTAAAGGGGAATGTTGGAGGGTATGTGTATCTATAAGTAACTATTAAAGGGGTAATGTTGGGGGTATGTGTATCTATAAGTGTAACTATTAAAGGGGAATGTTGGGGGTATGCTAGATACCTGTGTTGTAATCCTTTCACCTTTTATTACACTGCTATATAGTTTGCTTCTCATTGGATCATGTTGTAGCTTGAAACTGAAACATCCTATGTTTGGACGCTGTGCCTGTTATAAAGGACTAAGTAATACTTTAGTGCTTCTCAATTACAAATTCCTATGCCTTTAAGGCATATTTCCCTATCAGGTGCTGTAGCACCTGCAAATCACAGTTTATTCCGCCCTGTACCTGGAGTCACATGGGTCATGGAATCACCTGGAATTTACTACAGAGACCCATTGGTTTGGTTTCCCTCCCACCTGGCTGAGCCGTTTATCCCAAACTATTTCCTACGGAGAGATCTAAATGAATGTGTCTTTATTCAACCTTCACTACTATTGTTGTTACTATGTATCTTTCTATAACACCGTATAATATGTTTTATTAATGGCAAATAAATCCCCCCCTTTCTCCCCCCACCCCCCATGATGACGAGGCTTCACGAACACCCTCTGGTTTAGGTTCTCTCCCTGGGGCGTTTAACTGTCCTCATGTCACATGGAACTTGCAGTCAATCAGTAAAAGGCCGACATCGGATTGGCTGCTGCAAACTAATAGCACAGACAGACTTTTGCACCTTGTTTTGGATCCGCCCCGCCCCTTTCTTTATTAAACATGTGACTAAGCCCCAAGATGAAGTTCCCCATCACTTCCCTAAATACCCATAACCAGCGCATTCCTGGGCCACTCGCAGGAAAAACGCAAAACAAATCCCACCCAGAATTAATCACCACGGAACCAAAACGACTTCCCAACTCCACACTTTTCATTTAAATCCTTTAAGACGATGTGAAAGTCTACCAAAAATATGGCTGTAACCGCATGGCTGGGGAATAAAGGAAACATCTGGCCGCAGGCCTGCCCAGCACACGATTATCATGTGTGCGCACCAAATGTGCAACGCCGCTCGCTTCTCCAATGCTTTTATCATCCGTGCATTCCATGAGGCGCGATGGGCTATGATTCACCTGTAACTCTGCACCCCTCAGCAAAATGACTCTAACCTTAAACAGATTTCCCTTTATTGGAAACACAAGGACTAGGCCATCCTGTGACGTATAAAAGCCCCTTACTAATACACTACGCACCCCTTACTGGGTAATATAAGGATATTGGTCCCAGATGACTATTACATCTACTTACCAGCAGAGTTGGTGACTATTATAAGGATCTAATCTTCTCTTGTTTATTATGACTCTACACACAAAATAAAACTCAATTCAACCAAGCAAAGTGCAGGTATGTTCAGGATGATATTTTACCATGTTCCATAGAACAATAGGCACGGTACCTATGTACAAGACCCATAGAACAGGGCGTGACTTATTATGGCAGGGCCACTCCTAGCATGGTTATGTGCTAAATGGATCTGGGGTGGCTATGACCCTGTTTTTGGTGAAGACTTTATAAGGAATGGTGGGTATTGTTTGCCAAGAGCTGAAGGTCCACAAAGCCATTTCCCCCCTGTAGTGAACAGTCTATAAATCAACATTTGTTCTATAGCTCAGCCATCACCACTGGGGATTATGGGAGCTTTAGATCAACAAATGTTCATAGGATTTTACTCTGCGCACTACAAACATCAGATACCCTGCAGTCATTGCTGAACTACATTAGCCTTATAACGTGTCAGACACAGATCCCCTGTTCTGGTTCTGATTGATAAACACCTTGTAGAGCCTTTAAATGGATGTAGACTCATTTTGCAACATGAAACCACTAAAAACAACGGATATAAACATGCTTAATGACATCATCAAACTTCCTATGATGTCATAAAATAGGATAACACGGAAATCAGCTTTTAGAATAATATTCAGATGATAGTCACCAAAAATCACCTATTACATGACCGACTTACCAATACATAAGTGACAGACCCACAATCTTATGTATTATTCCCTGGCAGTCCAGAGGGAATTAGGGCTATGCCACACTAGCACGTTATTGCGTTAGAATCAATGTGAATGGCCATGGCCACACTGGGCGCTGTATTCGAGCACATACGGTCACCATATTGTGTGAATCACATGACCTTTATTTTCAGGGTGACGCGCCTGAAACGCCCGACTTTGCACCTGTGTGTGGCCGCAGCCTAAGGGAATTAAGAAAAGGGGACGAATGAAATCAGTTGATTGAAAGAGAATAAAAACTGAAGGTTAAAGAAAAACGATTCGAAACGCGTCGTTAGAGATTTGCTCGCTATGTGAAAGAAACACTTCCAATAAAGGATCGCCGAAACAGGAAATTATGTGAAAATAGTTTCCCTTTAAAGCGCTTGAGCCGCTCTCTACAGCCTGTCCCTGGGGAATGATTATCGGCAGATGAATTAACTGCGCGTAAGCCAACGGGCCAGGAAATTGCGTTTAGTGTTTGGCGTTGGGATTGGCCGTTTTCACAGGAACAAAGGTTCGAACAATTGGCCAGAAAGGGATAGGAGTTTGAATGGCAGGTCCCTGGGACAGAAATAACCCAAGCGTTCATCAAGGGAGAAAAAAAACAAACAAACTGGAAAGATTTTCACTGGAGAGAAGTGAGAAGAGGCAGAGACAGTGGCAGCTCCAACTGGCTTCAAATCAAAGGAACAGAGGCTCAAAGCCAAGAAAAGCCCAACAGCTATAACAAGAGCAATGTGTGGAAACCCTGCAAATGACGGAGATTCGATGGACAATACAGGGATATGGGAAAGAAAAGGAATGAGGATACGGCATACACATTGCCAGAAAAGAAAGGGAAAGTAAAGAGTAGGTCATTTTAATAGGGAAATAAGAGTGTCTATAACACACCATGAATATCCTGTAAAATATATCCTTATATATGGGGTTTAGCTATGTCTTCAGTTATAATGGGGCTTAGTGATGTCATCATTTATAATCGTTGCTATGCGATCAGTGTCATGACTCCCTCTAACGTGTATATATTGGGAAATGTACCGACTAATTTGTAATAAAAGGGTAAAGAAGAACCATTTATTTCCATGACCTGTATGACCGGGATCTAGTGATGTCATTGAACCCAATATCCTCTTTATTCACTTTATAAATCATCGTCTTGTATAAAAAGACGGGAAAAGAGTTAAGGGAGAAAAACATTATTCTCCCTCTTTACAAGGCACTGGTAAGGCCTCATTTGGAATATGCGGTGCAGTTTTGGAATCCCATATACAAAAGGGACATCTTGGAAATTGAGGCAGTTCAGAGAAGGGCAACTAAATTAATAAGGGGAATGGAGGGGCTTGACTATGCAGACAGATTAGACAAGTTAGGGATGTTTACATTGGAGAAGCGACGTTTACGTGGGGACATGATAACCTTATACTAATATATTAATGGGCCATACAATGAACTCTCTGGTGCATTGTTCACTAATAGGTCATATCAGAGGACACGTGGACATCCTTTAAGGTTGGAAGAAAAGAAGTTTCACCTTCAGGTTAGGAAAGGTTTCTTTACAGTGAGACTGTGGACATATTCAACCTCCAATACTATGTTACTATGTAACTGATAGACAGACATTATGGGTAGGGTATAAAGGTTGGACTAGATGGACGTATGTCTTTATACAACCTCCATTACTATGTTACTATGTAACTTATACAGACATTATGGTAGGGTATAAAGGTTGGACTAGATGGACGTGTGTCTTTATACAACCTCCAATACTATGTTACTATGTAACTGTTATACAGACATTATGGGTAGGGTATAAAGGTTGGACTAGACGGACGTAAGTCTTTCTACAACCTCCAATACTATGTTACTATCTAACTTATACAGACAATATGGGTAGGGTATAAAGGTTGGACTAGATGGACGTACGTCTTTATAAAACCTCCAATACTATGTTACTATGTATCCGTTATACAGACATTATGGGTAGGGTATAAAGGTTGGACTAGATAGACGTATGTCTTTATACAACCTCCAATACTATGTTACTATGTAACTGTTATACAGACATTATGGGTAGGGTATAAAGGTCGGACTAGATGGAAGTATGTCTTTATTACAACTCCATTTAATATGTTACTATGTAACTGTTATACAGACATTATGGGTAGGGTATAAATGTCGAACTAGATGGACGTATGTCTTTATACAACCTCCAATACTATGTTACTATGTAACTGTTATACAGACATTATGGGTAGGGTATAAAGGTTGGACTAGATGGACGTATGTCTTTATACAACCTCCAATACTATGTTAATATGTAACTGTTATACAGATATTATGGGTAGGGTATAAAGGTTGGACTAGATGGACGTATCTAGTACTAGTACTGAGCCTGAACTTGTAATTTGTAACATTGTATCTAGTACTGAGCCTGAACTTGTAATTTGTAACATTGTATCTAGTACAGAGCCTGAACTTGGATACAATGTTACAAATGAAGTGAAGGTGAAGGAAGGAGGGGGGAGGATGAGCTCAGCTAATAGGACTGAGGAGAACAGTTCTAAAGGGGCAAGTAAAAGCTGCTGCAGACTTTATAACAGTGGCCCTGTGACTAGCAGCCATGAGATCCCTATCCCTGCCTCTTTCTTCCTTCCACCCAGCCCTCCAATTAGAACCTAGAGTGGGTGAGGAGTGAACAATTCAATGGAGGAGACATGGAAACCAGGTACATACTGTGTATCATGTCAATGCTGGCCCTAAAAGTGTTAATGGAAATACTCTAGAAAAGTGCTGGCACTGAAAGGGTTAATGGCAATACTCTGGAAAAGTGCTGGCACTGAATGGGTTAATGGCAATACTCTAGAAAAGTGCTGGCCCTGAAAGTGTTAATAGAAATACTCTGGAAAAGTGCTGGCACTGAAAGGGTTAATGGCAATACTCTGGAAAAGTGCTGGCCCTGAAAGTGTTAATGGCAATACTCTGGAAAAGTGCTGGCCCTGAAAGTGTTAATGGCAATACTCTGGAAAAGTGCTGGCACTGAAAGTGTTAATGGCAATACTCTGGGAAAGTGCTGGCACTGAATGGGTTAACGGCAATACTCTGGAAAAGTGCTGGCACTGAAAGGGTTAATGGCAATACTCTGGAAAACTGCTGGCACTGAATGGGTTAACGGCAATACTCTGGGGAAAGTGCTGGCACTGAATGGGTTAACGGCAATACTCTGGGAAAGTGCTGGCACTGAAAGGGTTAATGGCAATACTCTGGAAAAGTGCTGGCACTGAATGGGTTAACGGCAATACTCTGGGAAAGTGCTGGCACTGAAAGTGTTAATGGCAATACTCTGCTGGCACTGAACGTGGTAATCACAATATTCTAGGCAAGTCTGCTGGCAATGCACACACACCATACATTTTATATCATCACAAATCACATAAAACATACACACACAGTATTTTAGGTCCCAGTAAGTTTTATTTCCCCTTTACATTTTGTAGATGCCTCAGGCCAGTAATGTGGAATGTGTAAAGAACCAGATAACATCACTGTAAACCAATCAGTTTCTATTTAGGAGAGATAATGGCTGGCTGCGTTTTATTTATATATATTTCCTGCAGAGCTGCCATACTGATCAAGCTGTTCGAGTCAGATCTACTGTAAAGGGCAGTTTGGTTGGTTTTTCTGTATCAATTAAAAGAGCAGCCTGCAGCCCTATGGGTGTTTGAAAACTACATCTCTCAGCATTCCTTGGTTGCATTCACAACCCTGCAATAAAATGTTTTTTCTTATTTGATTATTTAAATAAAACTTTTCCTTTAATTTTGTCAAACACAGTGGGAGGGTCTTTAGTGGGCAGGGAGATGTTTACCTGCCAATCATTAAGTTCAGGATTTCATGAACCTGTAACTTCACAGAACCACACCCACAAGCTTCTCATTGGAGCAGAGGGACATCGCCTGGTGTTTGTATTAACATGGGGATGGTCAGTTACTGTAAAGATTCCAGGATATGTGAACCAGGATGGGAAATGTCAGTATGTGTGTGTGTGTGTGTGTGTGTCAGCATGTGTGTGTCAGTGTGTGTGTGTGTGTGTCAACATATGTTTGTGTGCCAGTGTGTGTGTGTGTGTGTCAGCATGTTTGTGTGTCAGTGTGTGTCAGCACATGTGTGTTTCCGTGTGTGTCAGTATATGTGTGTGTGTCTGTGTGTGTGTCAGTGTATGTTTGTGTGTGTCTGTGTCAATATATATGTATATGTGTCAGTATATGTGTGTGTATGTCAGTGTGTGTCAGTATATGTGTGTGTAAGTAAATGTATGTGTGTGTCAGTATATGTGTATGTGTCCATGTCAATATATATGTATGTGTGTCAGTATATGTGTGTGTAAGTAAATGTATATGTGTGTCAGTATGTGTGTGTGTGTCAGTATATGTGTGTAAGTAAATGTATGTGTGTATTACATATGTGTTGTCAGTTATGTGTTGTGTAGTAAATGTATATGTGTGTCAGTATAAGGTGGTAATTATGTCTATGTGTGTCAGTAATGTGTGTAAAGTAATGTCTATGCGTGTCAGTATATGTGTCAGTATATGTGTGTGTAAGTTAATGTATGTGTGTAATTACATGTATGTGTGTCAGTATATGTGTGTAATTATATGTCTATGCGTGTCAGTATGTGTGTGTGTGTCAGTATATGTGTGTGTGTGCGTGAAATACAATCAGCAGGATAGAGACAATATAGAGAAATTACCACTGCCCTGTACTGGATGTGGTGCTGCCATCAGGATTGCCTGGGCCCTGACTGAATTCTTCAATCCATCCCTAGAGTACAACTGACCCCAACACTCCTGTAACCGATTGTAATATTTTGTTAAAAACACTTCCTGCCTGTCAGTGCGGCGTGAGTGTTGTCATCTGGGAAGAATCCCATTCATTGTGCATCCCTGGTGTATCCAGCCGAACTAACTGTAACAAACAGTTGGAGCAATCAATATGGCAGCTCTTTTTTGTTATTTATTTGTAGATTAAAGAGAAAATCTTGAGCCTGCCCCCCCCCCAAGTATTGAAAAGAGCTGCCATAACTTTCTAAGAAGCCTAGGATAATGTCTCTATTTATTGTCTTATGTATGAAGCCCCCTGCAAAAGTTCATATTTCTGAAGGTAGTTACAGGCCTGCAGCCATTCTCTGCCCTGTCCTCTACCCACAGAACACTAATGGATAGAATTAAAAGCCTTTTCAGTTTGTGGCTTGCTTTTAAAATGATTAAGAAGTTTATGATGCAGCAGATGATGCTCTGTCCCAGCAGTAGGATACAAGTGACATGCTCAAGCCAGTGACTTGCCGATGATGTCAGAGCTCATGGTAAGCAGGAAACACCACTGCAGCTGGAATTATAATACTGGAGTAATTATAAAGGTAGGAGTGTGTCTTTTTAATAAAACCACTTGCATGGATTCCGCGAGTTCCCTTTAATAGATTTTACCGTTTATTGGTGCTTTGGGGGACTATTTGGTGGTTAGTACTCCTTTAAAATTTCAGCCAAACTCGTCCGATCTGTAGCAATAAGTTCCATAGAAATAGATCTTGTGTTATGCGCCTAACAGCAGGGGTGTTACATATCGGAGTTTGGCTCAAGTCGGAAAGATAAAACATCCCCCAAATCCTCTCATTCCAGATAATCTCCCAACTCATCGTTTTATCCATGGGAAGCAAGTAGGAGATAAGGCAACATGTCCAGATTCTCTGAACTAAACATGACCATTCTGTAACACGGATATAAAGAGAATGCCAAACGGATCTCTCATTAGAAAACAAAATCAAAAGATATTCCCAGGATTCCAGGGTCTCCCTGTGTTATTCCATGTGGGACGGGGACCCATAGTGCAGACACCTAGAAATGTATCTAAAGAAAACAAAACTTTGTGAAATTTCCATACAGCAGCCAAGAGACATTCACTAAACGTTCCCCATTGGTTAATTGATGGCGAGTTGTATGGCAGTGAGACTTTCATTCCTCCCACCACAGTGGCTCAGTGGGTCAGTACTGATGTCTTTGGACAGAAGTCAGGGTTTGACCAACCATGGGTACCAAAGCAAGGACTCTCCCCAGGTACTTCATTCTTACAGGTGTGATATAAAGTGCTTTGATTGCAAGCTCTCCAGGGCTGGGCCTATGAATGTATCTTTGTAATGGGAGTGCCACGGAGAAGAGTGGCCACTATATGAATCCCACATTAGGGGTTCTGTGGGCTACTGTAAAGCCCATGACCAAAGCCATTTTGGGGCTTAATTTGCCCTTTATGCAGTTTGTAAGATCAATCCCACCACTTCCTCTCTGCATTAACAAGGGCATTGCCTGGAAAATGGAGTCTAAAGCCATTGTCCTCCCCTTAATACAGAATGTGAATGAGCTTATTACAGCGCCCTAATCTACAGTCACGTTATAACGGTCTACTATCAGCCCTGGTAACGCAACCTATATAAGTAGAGTCTATGTGATATCGCCACCCTCATTTTATTGCAAAAGTTAACTAAATCAAACTATATAGTAACATATGTATTGGAGGTTGTAAAAAAAGACATACGTCCATCTAGTCCAACCTTTATACCCTACCCATATGTCTGATAACAAGTTACATAGTAACATAGTATAGAGGTTGTATAAAGACATACGTCCATCAGTCCAACCTTTATACCCTACCATAATGTCTGTATAACAGTTACATAGTAACATAGTATTGGAGGTTGGATAAAGACATACCTCTAGTCCAACTTTATACCCTACCCATAATGTCTGTATAACAGTTACATAGTAACATAGTATTGGAGGTGTATGAACATACGTCCATCTAGTCCAACCTTTATACCCTACCCATAATGTCTGTATAACAGTTACATAGTACAATAGTATGCGAGGTTGTATAAAGAAATACGTCCATCTAGTCCAACCTTTATCCACCTACCATAATGTCTGTATAACAGTTACATAGTAACATAGTATTGGAGGTTGTATAAAGACATAGTCCATCTAGTCAACACCTTTACCCTACCCATAATGTCTGTATAAAAGTACATAGTAACATAGTATGGAGGTTGTATAAAGACATACGTCCATCTAGTCCAACCTTTATACCCTACCCATAATGTCTGTATAACAGGTACATAGTAACATAGTATTGGAGGTGTATAAAGACATACGTCCGTCTAGTCCAACCTTTATACCCTACCCATAATGTCTGTATAACCGTTACATAGTAACATGTATTGGAGGTTGGATGTAAAGACATACGTCCGTCTAGTCCAACCTTTATACCTACCCATAATGTCTGTATAACAGTCCACTAGTAACATAGTATTGGAGGTTGATAAAGACATATAGTCCATTCAGTCCAACCTTTATACCCTACCCATAATGTCTGTATAACAGTTACATAGTAACATAGTATTGGGGTCTATAAGACATACGTCCATCTAGCCAACCTTTATACCCTACCCATAATGTCTTGATAACAGTTACATAGTAACATAGATTGGAGGTTGTATAAAGACATACGTCCATCTAGTCCAACCTTATAACCCTACCATAATGTCTGTTAAACAGTACATAGAACATAGTATTGGAGGGTGATAAAGACATACGTCCATCTAGTCCAACCTTTATACCCTACCCATAATGTCTGTTATAAACAGTTACATAGTAACATAGTATGGAGGTTGTATAAAGACAATACGTCATTAGTTCAACCTTATACCCTACCCATAATGTCTGTATAACAGTTACATAGTACAATAGTATTGGAGGTGGTTATAAAGACATACGCCATCTAGTCCAACCTTCATACCCTACCCATAATGTCTGTGTAACCGTTACACTTAACATAGTTTGGAGGTTGATAAAGACATACGTCCATCTAGTCCAACCTTCAACCCTACCCATAATGTCTGTAAACAGTTACATAGTAACTAGTATTGGAGGTTGATAAAAGACATACGCCCATAGTCCAACCTTCATACCCTACCCATAATGTCTGTGTAACAGTTACACAGGAACAACATATTGGAGGTTGTATAAAGACATACGTCCATCTAGTCCAACTTCATACCCTACCCATAAGTCTGTTGTAACAGTTACACATAGTCAACAGTTTGGAGGTTGTAAAAGACATACGCCATCTAGTCCAACCTTTATACCCTACCATAAATGTCTGTATAACGTTACATAGTAACAAGTATTGGAGGTTGTATAAAGACATACGTCCCTAGTCCACCTTTATACCCTACCCATAATGTCTGTATAACAGTTACATAAGTAAACATAGTATTGGAGGTTGTATAAAGACATACGTCCATCTAGTCCAACCTTTATACCCCTACCATAATGTTGTATAACAGTTAACATAGTAACATAGTATTGGAGGTTGTATATAAAGACATAGTGTCCATAGTCCAACCTTTATACCCTACCCATAATGTCTGTATAACAGTTACACATAGTAACATAGGATTGGAGGTTGTATAAAGACATACGTCCATCTAGTCCAACCTTTATACCCTACCCATAATGTTGTATAACAGTTACATAGTAACATAGTATTGGAGGTTGTATAAAGACATACGTCCATCTAGTCCACCTTTATACCTACCCATAATGTCTGGCCATGAGACAAGCGCCCCTCAGTAACCCTCGCAGTCAAACCACAGTTGAGTGTACATAGTATTGGAGGTGTACTAAAGACATACGTTCCATCTAGTCCAACCTTATACCCTAATCATAATGTCTGTTATAACAGTTACATAGTAAACATGTAGGAGGTTGTATAAAGACATACGTCCTCTAGTCCAACCTTTATACCCTACCCAAATGTCTGTATAACCGTTACATAGTACACATAGTATTGGAGGTTGTATAAAGACAGACGTCATTAAGTCCCAACATTTACACTACCCCTAATGTCTGTATAAACGTTACACAGGAAACATAGTAATTGGAGGATTGGATAAGAGACATCCGTCATACTAGTCAACCTTTATAACCCTACCAATGTGTGTCAGTATATGTGTGTAATTATATGTCTATGCGTGTCAGTATATGTGTCAGTATATGTGTGTGTAAGTTAATGTATGTGTGTAATTACATGTATGTGTGTCAGTATATGTGTGTAATTATATGTCTATGCGTGTCAGTATGTGTGTGTGTGCGTGAAATACAATCAGCAGGATAGAGACAATATAGAGAAATTACCACTGCCCTGTACTGGATGTGGTGCTGCCATTAGGATTGCCTGGGCCCTGACTGAATTCTTCAATCCATCCCTAGAGTACAACTGACCCCAACACTCCTGTAACCGATTGTAAATATTTTGTTAAAAACACTTCCTGCCTGTCAGTGCGGCGCTGAGTGTTGTCATCTGGGAAGAATCCCCATTCATTGTGCATCCCTGGTGTATCCAGCCCCGAACTAACTGTAACAAAACAGTTGGAGCAATCAATATGGCAGCTCTTTTTTTGTTATTTATTTGTAGATATAAAGAGAAAATCTGTAGCCTGCCCCCCCCCAAGTATTGAAAAGAGCTGCCATACCTTTCTAAGAAGCCTAGGATAATGTCTCTATTTATTGTCTTTATGTATGAAGCCCCCCTACAAAAGTTCTATATTTTCTGAAGTTAGTTACAGGCCTGCAGCCATTCTCTGCCCTGTCCTCTACCCACAGACACCTAATGGATAGAATTAAAAGCCTTTTCAGGTTTGTGGCTTGCTTTTAAAATGATTAAGAAGTTTATGATGCAGCAGATGATGCTCTGTCCCAGCAGTAGGATACAAGTGAGCATGCTCAAGCCAGTGACTTGCCGATGATGTCAGAGCTCATGGTAAGCAGGAAACACCACTGCAGCTGGAATTATAATACTGGAGTAATTATAAAGGTAGGAGTGTGCTCTTTTTAATAAAACCACTTGCATGGATTCCGCAGTTCCCCTTTAATAGATTTTACAGTTTATTGGTGCTTTGGGGGACTATTTTGGGTTTAGTACTCCTTTAAAATTTCAGCCAAACTCGTCCGATCGTAGCAATAAGTTCCATAGAAATAGATCTTTGTTATGCGCCTAGACACAGCCAGGGTGTTACATATCGGAGTTTGTGCTCAAGTCGGAAAGATAAAACATTCCCCCAAATCCTCTCATTCCAGAATAATCTCCCAACTCATCGTTTTATCCATCTGGGAAGCAAGTAGGAGATTAAGGCAACTGTCCAGATTCTCTCACTAAACATGACCATTCTGTAACACGGATAATAAAGAGAATGCCAAACGGATCTCTCAATTAGAAAACAAAATCAAAAGATATTCCCAGTATTCCAGGGTCTCCTGTGTTATTCCATGTGGGATGGGGACCCATAGTGCAGAACACTAGAAATGTATCTAAAGAAAACAAAACTTTGTGAAATTTCCATACAGCAGCCAAGAGACAATTCACTAAACGTTCCCCATTGGTTTCAATTGATGGCGAGTTGTACTTGGCAGTGAGACTTTCATTTCCCCCACCACAGTGGCTCAGGGGTCAGTACTGATGTCTTGCTGGACAGAAGTCCAGGGTTTGAATCCAACCATGGGTACCAAACTGCAAGGACTCTCCCCAGGTACTTCATTCTTACAGGTGTGATATAAAGTGCTTTGATTGCAAGCTCTCCAGGGCTGGGCCTATGAATGTATCTTTGTAATGGGAAAGTGCCACGGAAGATGTGGCCACTATATGAATCCACATTAAGGGTTTCTGTGGCTACTGTAAAGCCCATGACCAAAGCCATTTTGGGGCTTAATTTGCCCTTTATGCAGTTTGTAAGATCAATCCCACCACTTCCTCTCTGCATTAACAAGGGCATTGCCTGGAAAATGGAGTCTAAAGCCATTGTCCTCCCCTTAATACAGAATGTGTGAATGAGCTTATTACAGCGCCCTAATCTACAGTCACGTTATAACATGGTCTACTATCAGCCCTGGTAACGCAACCTATAAAGTAGAGTCTATGTGATATCAGCCACCCTCATTTTATTGCAAAAGTTAACTAAATCAAAACTATATAGTAACATAGTATTGGAGGTTGTAAAAAGACATACGTCCATCTAGTCCAACCTTTATACCCTACCCATAATGTCTGTATAACAGTTACATAGTAACATAGATTGGAGGTTGTAAAGACATACGTCCATCTAGTCCAACCTTATACCCTACCCATAATGTCTGTATAACAGTTACATAGTAACATAGTATTGGAGGTTGTTATAAGACATACGTCCATCTAGTCAACCTTTATACCCTACCCATAATGTCTGTATAACAGTTACATAGTAACATAGTATTGGAGGTTGTATAAAGACATACGTCCATCTAGTCCAACCTTTATACCCTACCCATAATGTCTGTATAACAGTTACATAGTAACATAGTATTGGAGGTTGTATAAAGACAAACGTCCATCTAGTCCAACCTTTATACCCTACCCATAATGTCTGTATAACAGTTACATAGTAACATAGTATCGGAGGTTGTATAAAGACATACGTCCATCTAGTCCAACCTTTATACCCTACCCATGTCTGTATAACGTTACATAGTAACATAGTATTGGAGGTTGTATAAAACATACTCCATCTAGTCCAACTTTATACCCTACCCATAATGTCTGATAACAGTTACATAGTAACATAGTATTGGAGGTTGTATAAAGACATACGTCCATCTAGTCCAACCTTTATACCCTACCCATAATGTCTGTATAACAGTTACATAGTAACATAGTATTGGAGGTTGTATAAGACATAGTCCATCTAGTCCAACCTTTATACCCTACCATAATGTCTGTATAACAGTTACATAGTAACATAGTATTGGAGGTTGTATAAAGACATACGTCCATCTAGTCCAACCTTTATACCCTACCCATAATGTCTGTATAACAGTTACATAGTAACTAGATTGAGACATATAACATAGTATGGAGGTTGTATAAAGACATACGTCCATCTAGTCCAACCTTTATACCCTACCCATAATGTCTGTATAACAGTTACATAGTAACATAGTATTGGAGGTTGTAAAAGACATACGTCATCTAGTCCAACCTTTATACCCTACCCATAATGTCTGTATAACAGTTACATAGTAACATAGTATTGGAGGTTGTATAAAGACATAACGTCCATCTAGTCAACCTTTATACCCTACCCATAATGTCTGTATAACAGTTACATAGTAACATAGTATGGAGGTTGTATAAAGACATACGCCCATCTAGTCCAAACTTCATACCCTACCCATAATGTCTGTTAACAGTTACAGTAAACACAGTATTGGAGGTTGTATAAAGACATACGTCCATCTAGTCCAACCTTTAACCCTACCCATAATGTCTGTGTAAACAGTTACACAGTAACATAGTATTGGAGGTTGTATAAAAGACATACGTCATCTAGTCCAACCTTATACCCTACCCATAATGTCTGTATAACAGTTACATAGTAACATAGTATTGGAGGTTGTATAAAGACATACGTCCATCTAGTCCAACCTTTAACCCTACCCCATAATGTCTGTATAACAGTTACATAGTAACATAGTATTGGAGGTTGTATAAAGACATACGTCCATCTAGTCCAACTTTATACCCTACCCATAATGTCTGTATAACAGTTACATAGTAACATAGTATTGGAGGTTGTTAAAGACATACGTCATCTAGTCAACCTTTATACCCTACCCATAATGTCTGTATAACAGTTACATAGTACAATAGTATTGGAGGTTGTATAAAGACATACGTCATCTAGTCCAACCTTTATACCCTACCCATAATGTCTGTATAACAGTTACATAGTAACATAGTATTGGAGGTTGTTAAAAGACATACGTCCATCTAGTCCAACCTTTATACCCTACCCATAATGTCTGTATAACAGTTACATAGTAACATAGTATTGGAGGTTGTATAAAGACATACGTCCATCTAGTCCAACCTTTATACCCTACCCATAATGTCTGTATAACAGTTACACATAGTAACATAGTATTGGAGGTTGTATAAAGACATACGTCCATCTAGTCCACACTTTATACCCTACCCAAATGTTGATAACAGTTACATAGTAACATAGTATTGGAGGTTGTATAAAGACATACGTCCATCTAGTCCACCTTTATACCCTACCCATAATGTCTGTATAACAGTTACATAGAACATAGTTTGGAGGTTGTAAAGACATACGTCCATCTAGTCCAACCTATACCCTACCCATAATGTCTGTATAACGTTACATAGTAACATAGTATTGGAGGTTGTATAAAGACATACGTCCATCTAGTCCAACCTTTATACCCTACCCATAATGTCGTATACAGTTACATAGTAACATAGTATTGGAGGTTGTATAAAGACACTACGTCCATCTAGTCCAACCTTATACCCTACCCATAATGTCTGTATAACAGTTACATAGTAACATAGTATTGGGGTTGTATAAAGACATCTCATCTAGTCAACCTTTATACCCTACCCATAATGTCTGTATAACAGTTACATAGTAACATAGTATTGGAGGTGTATAAAGACATACGTTCATCTAGTCCAACCTTTATAACTACCCTAATGTCTGTATAACAGTACACAGTAACATAGTAGTGAGGTTGTATAAAGACATCCGTCCATCTAGTCCAACCTTATACCCTACCCATAATGTCTGTATAACAGTTACAAGTACATAGTATTGGAGGTTGTATAAAGACATACGTCCATCTAGTCCAACCTTTATACCCTACCCATAATGTCTGATAACAGTTACATAGTAACATAGTATTGGAGGTTGTATAAAGACATACGTCTCTAGTCCAACCTTATACCCTACCCATAATGTCTGTATAACAGTTACATAGTAACATAGTATTGGAGGTTGTATAAAGACATACGTCCATCTAGTCCAACCTTTTTACCCTACCATAATGTCTGTATAACAGTACATAGTAACATAGATGTTGGAGGTTGTATAAAGACATACCGTCCATCTAATCCAACCTTTATCCCTACCCATAATGTCTGTATAACAGTTACACAGTACATAGTATTGGAGGTTGTATAAAGACATACTGTCCATCTAGTCCCACCTTTATACCCCACCCATAATGTCGTATAACAGTTACATAGTAACATAGTATTGGAGGTTGTATAAAGACATAGTCCATCTAGTCCAACCTTTATACCTACCCATAATGTCTGTATAACAGTTACAAGTAACATAGTATTGAGGTTGGATAAAGACATACGTCCTCTAGTCCAACCTTTATACCCTACCATAAGTCTGTATAACAGTTACCAGTAACATAGTATGGAGGTTGTATAAGACATACGTCCATCTAGTCCAACCTTTATACCCTACCCATAATGTCTGTATAACAGTTAATAAACATAGTATTGGAGGTGTATAAAGACATACGTCCATCTAGTCCAACCTTTATACCCTACCCATAATGTCTGTATAACAGTTACATAGTAACATAGTATTGGAGGTTGTATAAAGACATATCGTCCATCCAGTCCAACCTTTAACCCTACCCATAATGTCTGTATAACAGTTACATAGTAACATAGATTGGAGGTGTATAAAGACATACGTCCATCTAGTCCAACCTTTATACCCTACCCATAATGTTCTGTTAACAGTTATAGTAACATAGTATTGGAGGTTGTATAAAGACATCGTCCATCAGTCCAACCTTTATACCCTACCCATAATGTCTGTATAACAGTATCATAGTAAACATAGTATTGGAGGTGTATAAAGACATACGTCCATCAGTCCAACCTTATACCCACCATAATGTCTGTATAAAATTACATAGTAACATAGTATTGGAGGTGTATAAAGACATACGTCCATCTAGTCCAACCTTTATACCCTACCCATAATGTCTCTGTATAACAGTTACATAGTAACATAGTATTGGAGGTTGTATAAAGACATCGTCCATCAGCCAACCTTATACCCTACCCATAATGTCTGTATAACAGTTACATAGTAACATAGTATTGGAGGTTGATAAAGACATACGTCCATCAGTCCAACCTTTTATACCCTACCAATATGTCTGTATAAACAGTTACATAGTAACATAGTATGGAGGTTGTATAAAGACATACGTCCATCTAGTCCAACCTTTATACCCTACATAAGTCGTGATACAGTTACATAGTAACAGTATTGGAGGTTGTATAAAGACATACGTCCATCGTAGTCCAACCTTATACCCTACCCATAATGTCTGTATAACAGTTAATAGTAACATAGTAGTGGAGGTTGTATAAAGACCATAGCTGTCCATCTAGTCCAACCTTTATACCCTACCCATAATGTCTGTATAACAGTTACATAGTAACATAGTATTGGAGGTTGTATAAAGACATACGTCCATCTAGTCCAACCTTTATACCCTACCCATAATGTCTGTATAACAGTTACATAGTAACATAGATGATACACAGTGATCATATCCTCACAGGTCAAGCAGTACCTTAGGAAGAGAGAAGTGGATCTCTTGAAAGCTTGTCTGTAAAAATGAACTGTCCATAATAAAAAGGTATCACCTTACCCTACAGTACTCATCTCTTAGTATTTGCTACTGGACTAACACGGCTACATCCATTGTATCTGAATATAATCATTCCAACAGGCTAGTGGTCCAATCACTGAAATGACTGGATCCCCCATACGTCCCATTCCCCTTACTAAATCTCCGATCTTTCCTGTAATGAAGCAGTTAGGAGCAGTACAGACCCTGTGTGACACATTGTCTGCTTGCTGTGGAATATTTGAGATATTCTCTGAATCACACAGTGGTAACGTCTCCCAGATCGTTCTCAGGGTTTGTGCAGGATTACAAACTGTCAGAAAGCCGCCTCTCCCTACACACACATGGTTCAGTCCTGTCCTTCCAAGCAATGGGATACAGTAGGTCAGTCAATGGGGTCATTAGGATGTCAGCATCTGTTAAGAGCTATGACCTCACAAACCAATACTGTGAGACCATTAGGATGGTAAACTGGGATGATGTCATTCTAATGGTAAACCCTTTACTGCTAAACTGCACCGAGCGGAATGGGGCAGCATAGGAAACACTGATACTATTCCTACACCCCATAGAATTTCTATTTATATCATTTATATACTGAACTATCTATGTATTTATCCCCCTTGTATGACTATTGTATTTTATTACTGTACATCCCCAAGTGGCGCTATATAAATAAACATATACATACATACTGTATAATCTGTATTGTTATAATGTACAGCGCTGTGTACCCAAGTGGCGCTATATAAATAAACATATACATACATACTGTATAATTGTATTGTTATAATGTCAGCTCGTGTATCCAAGTGGCGCTATATAAAATAACATATACATACATACTGTATAATCTGTATTGTTATAATGTACAGCGCTGTGTACCCAAGTGGCGCTATATAAATAAACATATCCATACATACTGTATAATCTGTATTGTTATAATGTCCGCGCTGTGTACCCAAGTGGCGCATATAAAAAACATATACATACATACTGTTAATCTGTATTGTTATAATGTAACAGCCACTGTGTACCCAAGTGGCGCTATATAAATAAACATATACATACTAACTGTATAATCTGTATTGTATAATGTACAGCGCTGTGTCCCCAAGTGCGCGCTATATAAATAAACATATACATACATACTGTATAATCTGTATTGTTATAATGTACGCGCTGTGTACCCAAGTGGCGCTATATAAATAAACCTATACATACATACTGTAATCTGTATTGTTTAATGTACATGCGCTGTGTCCCCAAGTGGCGCTATATAATAAACATATACATACATACTGTATATCTGTATTGTTATAATGTGTACAGCGCTGTGTCCCCAGTGGCGCTATATAATAAACATATACATACATACTGTATAATCTTATTGTTAAATGTACAGCGCTGTGTACCCCAAGTGGCGCGATATAAATAAACATATACTACATACTGTATAATCTGTATTGTTTTAATGTACAGCGCGTGTGTACCCAAGTGGCGCTATATAAATAAACATATACATACATACTGTATAATCTGTATTGTTATAATGTACAGCGCTGTGTCCCCAAGTGGCGCTATTAAATAAACATATACATACATACTGTATAATCTGTATTGTTTATAATGTACAGCGCTGTGTCCCCAAGTGACGCTATATAAATAACAACATAATACATACATACTGTATATAATCTGTATTGTTATAATGTACAGCGCTGTGTACCCAAGTGGTGCTATATAAAAAAACATATACATACTGTATAATCTGTATGTTGTGAATTGCTCATCATCCAGGTCATGTATAAGGTTTATCAATAGATCAACTGACTTGAAGTTAGTTACTTGAAACGTTTCTAGTATCTACATCTTTTCAATCAGTAATACTTGTACAGTTCTGTGGCATTATACCATGGAAATCCCAATTAGCATATACACAAAACACATCCAACAGAAGCGAGTTTCTATTATACACCCTAACATGGCGCTATATCTAAATTATTTTCCAGGTACATAATTGCCAGATACATTGTACAAGTATTCTAATTGAGAAAGCAGTCGATGAATAGCGAAACGTCTTCAGAACTAACTTCCCAAGTCGCAGTTGATCTAATTGAATACAACAATACTGTATAATAATCTGTATTGTTATAATGTCAGCACTGCTGTACCCAGTGCGTCTATTATATTAACATATACATACATACTGTATAATCTGTATTGTTATAATGTACAGGCTGTGTATCCCAAGTGGCGACTATAATAACATATACATACATATGTATATCTGTATTGTTATAATGTCAGCGCTGGTCCCCAAGTGGGGCTATATATATAAACATATCATAAACATACTGTATAATCTGTATTGTTATAATGTACAGCGTCTGTGTACCCAAGTGGCTATATAAATAAACACTATACATACATACTGTATAATCTGTATTGTTATAATGTACAGCGCTTGTGTTCCAAGTGGCGCTATATAAATAAACATATACATCACTGTATAATCTGTATTGTTTAATGTTACAGCGCTGTGTCCCACCAGTGGGCTATATAAATAAACATATACATATACTGTATCTCTGTATTGTTATAATGTACAGTGCTGTGTATCCAGTGGCGCTATATAATAAACATATAATAATACTGTCTAATCTGTATTGTTATAATGTACAGCTGTGTTCCAAGTGGCGCTATATAATAAACTATACTACATACTGTATAATCCTGTATATGTTATAATGTACAGCGCTGTGTACCCCAAGTGGCCGCTATCTAAAAAAAACATATTACATCTACTGTTATCTGTATTGGTTATAATGTACAGCGCTGTGTCCCCAAGTGGCGCTATATAAATAAACATATGCATACATACCGTATAATCTGTATTGTTATAATGTACAGCGCTGTGTCTCAAGTGGCGCTATAATAAACATTACATACATACTGTATAATCTGTATGTTATAATGTACAGCGCTGTGGTCCTCAGTGGCGCTATAATAAATAAACCCTATACTACTACTGTATAATCTGTATTGTTATGTACAGCGCTGTGTCCCCAAGTGGCGCTATATAAATAAAATATACATACAACTGTATAATCTGTATTGTTTAAATGTACACGCTGTGTCCCAAGTGGCGCTAGTATAATAACATATACATACATACTGTATAATCTGTATGGTTAATACTGTACAGCGCTGTGTCCCCAAGTGGCGCTTATAATAAACATATACATACATACTGTATAATCTGTATTGTTATAATGACGCGCTGTGTACCCAAGTGGCGCTATATAATAAACATATACATAACTGTATATCTGTATTGTTATAATGTCCAGCGCTGTGTCCCCAAGTGGCGCTACTTATAAACTACTCATACATACCTAGTATAATCTGTATTGTTATAAGTGCAGCGCTGTGTCCCCAGTGG
Source organism: Hymenochirus boettgeri (assembly GCA_019447015.1). Lineage (NCBI taxonomy): Eukaryota > Metazoa > Chordata > Amphibia > Anura > Pipidae > Hymenochirus > Hymenochirus boettgeri. The sequence goes on along the minus strand of JAACNH010000286.1, from coordinate 104,562 downwards.
CGCTATTATAAACTATACATACATACTGTATAATCTGTATTGTTATAATGTACAGCGCTGGGTACCCAAGTGGCGCATATAAACAATACATACATCTGTAATACGTATTGGTATATGTACGCACGTTACCCATGGCGCTATATAAAAACATATACTACATACTGTATAATCTGTATTGTATAATGTCCAGGGCTGTGTACCAAGTGGCGCTATATAACACATATACATACATACTGTATAATCTGTATTGTTATAATGTACAGCTCTGTGTCCCAAGTGCTATATAATAACATATACATACATACTGTATAATCTGTATTGTTATAATGTACAGTGCTGTTATCCAAGTGGCGCTTCTATATAACATATACATTACATACTGTATATCTTATTGTTATAATGTACAGTGCTGTGTATCCCAAGTGGCGCTATATAAATACACTCTACATACAACTGTATAATCTGTATTGTTATAATGTACACGCTGGTGTCCCCAATTGGCGCTATATATATATAACATATACATACATACGTATAATCTGTATTGTTATAATGTACAGCGCTGTGTCCCAAGTGGCGCTATATAAACATATACATACATACTGTATAATCTGTATGTTTATAATGTACAGCGCTTTGTATCCATTGGCTCTGTATAATAAACATATAATCATATGTATAATCTGTACTGTTATAATGTACATCCTGTGTCCCCAAGTGGCGCTATAATAAATAAACATTCATACATACTGTAATAATCTGTATTGTATAATGTCAGCGCTGTGTACCCAAGTGGCGCTATATATATAAACATATACATCCTACTGTATAATCTGTATTGTTATAATGTACAGCGCTGTTTCCCCAAGTGCACTATCTAAATAACATACATACATACTGTATAATCTGTATTGTTATAATGTGGCTGTGTACCAAGTGGCGCTATATAATAACATATACATACATACTGTATATCTGTATTGTTATAATGTACAGCGCTGTGTTACCAAGTGGCGCTATATAAAATAAACATATACATACATACGTATAATCTGTATTGTTATAAATGTACAGCGCTTGTCCCCAGTGGCGCTAATAATAAAACATATACATACATACTGTATATATGTATTGTTATAATGTAAGGCGCTGTGTCCCAAGTGGCGCTATATAAATAAACATATACATCATACTGTATAATCTGTATTGTTATAATGTACAGCGCTGTCCCAAGTGGCGCTATATAATAAACTATACATTACTACTGTATAATCTGTATTGTTATAATGTACAGCGCTGGTCCCCAAGTGCGCTATATAAAAAACATATACATACATACTGTATAATCTGTATTGTTATAATGTACAGCGCTGTGTACCCAAGTGGCGAGCTATATACTAAACATATACAACATACTGTATAATCTGTATTGTTATAAATGACAGCGCTGGTATCCAAGTGGCGCTATATAAATAAACATATACATACATACTGTATAATCTGTATTGTTTAAATGTACAGCGCTGTGTCCCCAAGTGGCGCTATATAAATAAACATATACAATACTACTGTATAATCTGTATTGTTATAATGTACACGCTGTGTACCCAAGTGGCGCTATATAAATAACATATAACTACATACTGTATAATCTGTATTGTTAATGTTACAGCGCTGTGTCCCAAGTGGCGCTATATAAATAAACATATAATACTACTGTATAATCTGTATTGTTATATGTACCGCTGGTACCCAAGTGGCGTTATATAAATAAAACATATACATACATACTGTATAATCTTTATTGTATATGTACAGCGTGTGTCTCAAGTGGCGCTATATAAATAACATATACATACATACTGTATAATCGTATGTTATATTGTACAGCGCTGGTACCCAAGTGGCTTATATATAATAAAACATACATACATACTGTATAATCTGTATTGTTATAATGTACAGCGCTGTGTACCCAAGTGCGCTATATAAATAACTATACATACATACTGTATAATCTTATTTTATAATGTACAGCGCTGTGTCCCAAGTGGCCTATATAAATAAACATATACATACATACTGTATAATCTGTATTGTTATAATGTACAGCGCTGCGTACCCAAGTGCGTTATATAATAACATATACATACATACTGTATAATCTTGATTGTTATAATGTACAAGCGCTGTGTACCACAGTGGCGCTATATAAATAAAACATACATTACTACTGTATATCTGTATTGTTTAATGTACAGCGCTGGGTACCCCAAGTGGGCGTTAAATAATAACATATACATACATACTGTATATCTGTATTGTTATAATGTAACAGCGCTGTGTACCCAAGTGGCGCTATATAAATAACATATACATACATACTGTATAATCGTTATTGTTTATAATGTACAGCGCTGTGTCCCAGTGGCGCTATATAATAAACATATACATACATACTGTATAATCTGTATTTATATGTACACGCTGGTGTCCCCAGTGGGCGCTATTAATATAACATATACATACATACGGTATAATCTGTATTGTATAATGTCAGCGCTGGTGTCCCAAGTGGCGCTATATAAATAAACATATACATACATACTGTATATCTGTATTGTTATATGTTACCATGCTCTTTGTACCAAGTGGTGCTATATAAACATATACATACATACTGTATAATCTGTATTGTTATAATGTACAGCGCTGCGTCCCCAAGTGGCGCTATATAAATAAACATATACATACATAACCACAGGATAGGATTCTCCCATTCCATTATATAGGGGCTGATCCTATTAATCTGCGGGAACCAATCACGTTATCGAACTACAGTCACCCAGTGAAACACAAACATCTGATTGCTGCAAATTAATTCCATGAACAAACTTCTTCACGTTTATAATCCCAACATCCTCTAAAGAACTGCCAGTCTCCATCAATGAGAGTCTAACCATGACTTAACACAGGGGTCATAAAATTCCCTTCAATGGCCTGTCAGGTAAGTGCACATATGTATTTATCGTGTAACTAGAAATCACTGGGCCCCCAGTAAAACTATAATAGGCCCCCCGAGCCCCTGGGCCTTCCTGCAGTCATAGGGGTCGCTCCTGTGGTAGTTACGTCTCTTTTATTGGGATATTAACTGTAAAATAAAGGGAACATGGTGACATTTGGTCTAATTTAAAAAAGACTAATACATGAATTTCTCTACTAAATAGTGGGTGCTGCCATATTGCTTTACCAAAGTATTTCCCATGTTAAACCACTAGGATTGCTGTTTATTGTAGGCTGGATAGAACACGGCCCCAATGGTATATTATATAATAATAACAATCTGGTCTGGATTCATGTTACAGTGGGTTTGGCGATATAACCAATGGGGGCAGTGTGGCACTTTAAGAGGACAGAGCAGGGTGATGAATGTAACAGGTGCAGGAGTCGGACCCACAGAACGTCACTGGATCCAGTACAAAGGATGGAAAGTAGTTATTAGGCAGACTGACACAGGGCGGTGCTGCCATGCTGCTTGGCACCCAAAAGGAAACATCTTGATTTCCAGTTATAATATATATTCCATGGGGATTCACATTGCTGCTTCCCAAATAGATTTCATTCAATTATCAATTAACATTTACTGCCACATAAAGACACTGGAACTTATACAAATCTCACCAGCCAATCCAACTGCTTACATTGGGTGTTGAGAGTTGTAGTTCACACACACCATATCCCCCTGTTGGTCCTTCCTTACCACATTGTTTATGAAATCTGTCTCACTGAAGTCCTCCAGCTCCAGGAAAGGGCTGGGGAAGATTCTGTCCTGTGGTAAAGTGACTCCCTCCATCCTCAGTCATCAGCTCTGTCAGGTCTTCATGTGGATGGTGATGGAACCTGCGGGGTGCCACTAACTAGGGAATGGAGAACCAGAAGTGTAATGGGGTGCGTACAGGGCTCAGGGTGCCGGGTTTAAGGTGCAGGGTTCAGAGTTTAGGGTTCAGGGTGCAGAGTGCAGGGCTCAGGTTGCAGGGTTTAAGGTGCCGCGTTCAGGGTGCAGGGCTCAGGGGGCATGGCTCAGGGGGCATGGCTCAGGGGGCATGGCTCAGGGTTTAGGGTGCAGGGCTCAGGGTTCAGGGTGCAGGGTTTAAGGTGCTGGGTGCTGGGGTGAATGTTATAGTGCCTGATGGGGAGTAAAATAACTATGTAATTGGAATGAAGTGGGGTAACAGTAGGGGGGCAGTGAATGGAATAAGGGGGGACTGTGGTATATGGGGGGCAGGTGATGAATAAGGGGGGACGGTGAAATGATAAGGGGGGGGGGAGGGGCCGAGTGAATGGAATAAGGGGGACTGCGGGATATGGGGGGCAGTGAATGAATAAGGGGGGGACTGTGGTTATGGGGGCATGTGGCAGTGAATGGAATAAGGGGGGACTGCGGTTGGTGATGGGGGGCAGTGAATGGAATAAGGGGGGACTGTGGTATATGGGGGGGGCAGTGAATGGAATAAGGGGGGACTGTGGTATATGGGGTGCAGTTAATGGAATAAGGGGGGACTGTGGGATATGGGGGGCAGTGAATGGAATAAGGGGGGACTGTGGTATATGGGGGGCAGTGAATGGAATAAGGGGGGGGGGCTGTGGTATATGGGGGGCAGTGAATGGAATAAGGGGGGACTGTGGTATATGGGGGGCAGTGAATGGAATAAGGGGGGGACTGTGGTATATGGGGGCAGTGAATGGAATAAGGGGGGACTGTGGTATATGGGGGCAGTGAATGGAATAAGGGGGGACTGTGGTATATGGGGGGCAGTGAATGGAATAAGGGGGGACTGTGGTATATTGGGGGGTTACAGTGGGTGGGGGGGAGAGGGACAGTAATGCCCACCAGGTGTTAGACTGAGATCTGATTGGTGGTTAGATGAACCAATGGGGTGAGTCTGGGGGTCCCTGTGCTGGGGGTCAGTCAGTGGGTAAAGGGTTAAAATAAAGGGGAAGTTAAGGAGCCAGAGATACAAAGTGACAAGTCCAGTGAAGCTCCAGGTGATAGGATTTCCCTTATCCAGCACATGATGCTCCTTCCAGGGCAGACAGATCCATCCACCGCCTGGGTCAATCTCCGGATCTTCCTCCAGGTTCTTTCACTCTCTCACAGCTGCTGCAGAGATCCCAGGACCAGGGGACCGCCCACTAATTAATATTACAGACACGGGACCCGCCCTTCTCATTAATATGTATTTCCTACAGATTCTCTCCGGTAACCCCTTGTAGGCTCTGTGTGACCACGTGGTATCCACACAACTTGTCACAGTGTATCCACACAACTTGTCACAGTGTATCCACACAACTTGTCACAGTGTATCCACATAACTTGTCACAGTGTATCCACATAACTTGTCACAGTGTATCCACACAACTTGTCACAGTGTATCCACACAACTTGTCACAGTGTATCCACAAAACTTGTCACAGTGTATCCACACAACTTGTCACAGTGTATCCACATAACTTGTCACAGTGTATCCACACAACTTGTTACATTGTATCCACACAACTTGTCACAGTGTATCCACATAACTTGTCACAGTGTATCCACATAACTTGTCACAGTGTATCCACACATGTCACAGTGTATCCACACAACTTGTCACAGTGTATCCACACAACTTGTCACAGTGTATCCACACAACTTGTTACAGTGCATCCACACAACTTGTCACAGTGCATCCACACAACTTGTCACAGTGTATCTACACAACTTGTCACAGTGCATCCACACAACTTGTCACAGTGTATCCACACAACTTGTTACAGTGTATCCACACAACTTGTCACAGTGTATCCACACAACTTGTCACAGTGTATCCACACAACTTGTCACAGTGTATCCACACAACTTGTCACAGTGTATCCCATAACTTGTCTCAGTGTATCCACACATGTCACAGTGTATCACACAACTTGTTACAGTGTATCCACATAACTTGTTACAGTGTATCCCCAACTTGTTACAGTGTATCACATAACTTGTTACAGTGTATCCACAACTTGCTACAGTGTATCACATAATGAGTTACAATGTATCGCATAACTTGTCACAATGTATCACATAACCTGTTACATTGTATCACATAACTTGTTACAATGTATCACATAACTTGTTACAGTGTATCACATAACTTATTACAATGTATCGCATAACTTGTTACAATGTATCACATCAGGGCTCCAATGTACAATGTAGCCATGGAACTTCATGTTACCCACAATGCACCTGCTAAGGGCCCAGTAAACATCAGGGGGCCCAGGTTTTTTTCCATGGAGGGGTTTGTACACACTTTGCAATTCTTTGTCTTGACCAATCGTTCGACACTAGCCAGAAAATAACCTCCAGAAAATAACCGCAGCGCCTGATCCACACAAACAGGTTTGGGTCACCGGAAAAACCGCAGCCCGACCAATACACAGAAATATCGGTCAGTCGAACAGCGAAAATTCTCTCCAGTGGTAAAAGTCAGCAGGGGTTCATCCCGCCCGCTGCTCGCTAGTGGGGAACAGTCAGTGAGACGTAGACAGTGTCGGGTTGTTGAGGCCCACCAGGAAATCTGAGACCAGGAGCCCACCCGGACGAGTTTAGTGGCCTGTCTAACATTTCATATCTCTATTATCACTCATTTACTTATGTATCTTATAGGTTCACGTACGATCACAGGGGCCGACCCGCGACGCACGTTTTGTATGAACACCCATTTTGCCGATAATTGGCCCGTGTATGGGCACTTTATCGGCGAAACGCCTGCTCGTTCGGGGATCGTTGCACGATCCGCCAGGCGGATCTCCCAACACCCGTCCATTTTGCTAATAAAGTGCCCATACATGGGCCAATTATCAGCCAAAACAGCTGTTCAAACACATTGTGCGTCGCAAGTCGGAACCAGCGATCGTATTTGTGTACTACTGGCTCCTATTGTTTATTAAAATGCATTTCCTACGTTCCCTTTAGCTCTGTATTTAAAATGTAGCGGTTTTCTTGGGTGAATGGGCTGTGGGCCCCCCGGAAGATTCCCCTGTAACCCAGTGGGCCAGTCCGACACTGGACTGGTAGGTACCAGCCCTTAGGTTGGGCACACACCATGCTGTTACAGTTCCATGTATTAGCCGGGCAGAAAAATCAGAAGTGTCTTCAAAACTGAACTTTGTAACAGCAAATCACGGCTGATTGTGACGTCTCTATGGAATCTGGTCATTTGCACCAAACTGTTAACTGCGGCTGCAACAACCAAAAGTGATTTGTTCTTGCTGACCAGTTGCTAGTGGTGAGCGGTTGGCTGGGACGAAAATCTTACCGTGTGTACCAAGCCATGATTTCGGTGCATTGTATGCTCCGTTTGCACTGTGATCTGTTGGGATTTACTAAAACCATTTTTATGGGTCCGTTTTGGAGTGAATACGTAATCCGCAGTGGGAATAATTGTAATTAAAGGGCAACGCAGGTTTTTAATCTGTTTTGAATTGTTGGAAACCTTTTTACAATCCAGTCCATGGGGTTGATTTGAATTGTCTGGATCTCTTACTGATTATTTATTTCTAATGCATTGTGTAGCAGTGAGCTTGTACTGGCTTGTAAACCTGCTCCCTAGGGTTAATGTTAATGTAATGCACACCTAGGCATCCTGTGCTGTCCCCTCTAGGGTTAAATCTGCAAATAAACCACGCCCCGTGCTGACATATTTAAAGAGCTGCCTGTGAAATCATTGACTCTATAAACAATGGATGTTAATACAATAATATGGGATACGCAGGATTCCTGATAAGATGCACTGTATTCACATGATATATTTATTGTGGATTCAGAGGCAAAAAAGACCAGATCTTTAGCAGCGAGTTAAAGTCAGGGGATTATAATGCTGTAATTAAAGGGCCAGGCACCAATTTAGGGTTTAAGGAGTAATTACATAGATTTAACTGAAAATATTCAGATCTCTATCTTGGCAATGCTCCACCCAGAGAGGGTCTGTGTCCCGGCCATCAAAATGGAATTGTCTACAGAAACAAGTCTTATTTTTTTCATTTTGATGGCTGGGTTTTTATCTATTTTTTGTCAGGGGTGCGGGAAACCTTACAATAGAAGGTCAGGAGCAGCTTCCTGCTCGAAACTCATTCAAATACATTCCTAACCCGCACATAAACCTTGAATTAATGTACAGAAACCGCTGATTAAAATAATGAATCACGTGTCTGAACTATTTATTCCTTCTCACTCCCAGTGGGACAGACATGCTCAGTAGGCTTTGTTCAGTAAGGAGCTGTCTGGTTGAATACTTTGTATCCCTGTGTTAATAGGAAGAGTGGATGATTGTACTGACTTTACACGGGTGTTTTTTTGTGTAGAATTCACAATGGAGGGAAATCCATCCATATTGTGTCAATCAGGATCTTGTGTCCTCGTATCCAAGATTAATGTGAATTGGTTTCTATAGCAGCTCCCAGATCCCGATAGATCTAAATGATCTTTTCCCATTATCTCCCTGTTTAGATTGCAATTGTGATCTGTTTGCGTGTTAAAAAGCGCACACAGGGGGCAATGTGCAGTATTGCACCACTGGGAGGCGTTGTAGTGTGGCATCAGCCTCACTATTGGTTTTCTCAATCTTGATTACAGAGAGGACTCAGGTAGGTCACCCAGTAGTTACTTTACAAAATGAGAGTCAGAGAACGCACTGAGCACGTGTAGCTGTATCTAAGTGTCCAGGACACACTCTGTAAGGAGGGCTGTACGATACGTGAAATTCTTATTGGTTAATAAACCTCATTACACTTTTTTTGTGCAGATTTCTAAACACAACCCAAGGACATTTAAATCCAATTGGGAAATCAGATTAAATTCCCAATCATGCGCTACGATCCAGTTTTTTTATAACGATAGGAACTAGAAAACACGCGATAAAATGCGAAGAACAATTGCGTTGAAGCACAATCCGTTTTTTGTTGTGTTTTGCGGTGGGAATGCGGTGCTGGTATTCTGTACATTATTACAATATGGGGCTGTGAATCCCAATAAGAGAAACACTGAATCTCCTTTGATTAGAATCCCATCTGCTCCTATCAGCATCTGCATGTGCAACGGAAGTTTTAAGGAACAGTTAAGCTAAATTCCAGTTTTTCCAGAATATTCCAACCAACCGTAACAGATCGTCTGGAAAGATACTTTGTTTTCTGTTCACCAAACGTAGCAGGTCCAGACTAGATACAGTAACAGGGATGAGTTATTCACAGGTTAAAAGTTTAGCCAATTGGTGTCATTCAAGTATTTCCATAGAATAATAAGTATCTTTAAAGGGCAACTGAAGGGTATCTCCACCCGGGAGGTAAAGGAGCTAAAGTTCATTGATGTTTTAGGGGAGGATGTTTTCATATTATATTATAAACATTTAGGGTTAGTTCTCCTTTAAGAAAAAGTCTATTTGTGTTTTGACCATATTATAGGCAGGGCAGGGTACACACCAGCAGATATACCAACTGATTCACAGGCTGCGCCCGACCTCAATTGTTCTTTTGTCCGGATCGGACAAATGAACTATAGGAAGTGTGGGTAAATTCCGATTGATCGTGCGGTTCAGATAAGAACAAAGTCCATATGCACACTAACCCCAGGTGGGTGCAAACAGTCCAGAATCCCCACTTCAAAGGGAACGAATGGCTATAAAATATCACAGGTAGACTTGCACTCCAAACGGTGAATAGTTTATTAATAGCCAAACATCAGCAAATCAAACAACGTTTCGGGGTAACAACCCCTTTGAAGGGGTTGTTACCCCGAAACGTTGTTTGATTTGCTGATTGTTGGCTATTAATAAACTATTCACCGTTTGGGGAGTGCAATTCTACCTGTGATCGTGCGGTTCCCTATGAGGACAGCAAGTTTCGCACTTTTGGCCACGCCCGGAATTTGCCGTGACTGACGGACATTTTTCCCGGCTGAGCGCTCGCACGTAGCGAGCACTTGGTTGGGACAAATAGTCTGTGCGTTTGTACCCAGCCTTAGTTCTACACATGAAACTGGCCCCCAGCAATGCTGATCATACCATTCCCCTATCATAGGATTTATTTAAATTGTGCCTGATCAAACATGATTGTACAATACAGGAATATTGTCTGGGATTGGGACGTGTATGGGCCCCTTTAGACAGGATCCTATTGCTGTGACCATTATCGATCACAGAGTCTGTATCTTTTAGCGCCTCCATCTCTGGTTAGTGTGTGTTTCCCATGTTACGGAATGTATGGGAATAAATGCAGCTTTCCATGTGATGTATCTTTAATTTCTAGCTCCATGATCTTTTTTCATTGGTTCACTTGCTTGGGAACATCCCTGTACATTGAGGCATTCTGGGAAGGGTAGGCAAGATCTGGGCAGTACGGTGACTCAGTGGTTAGCACTGATTCATTGCAGCGCTGAAGTCCTGAGTTCGATTCCACCCTTGGACACATCTGCAAGGAGTTTGTATGTTCTCCCCGTGCTTGCGTGGGTTTCCTCCGGGCTCTCCGGTTTCCCCACAATCATAAAGACCTACTGATAGGTTGTATGTGTCAATAAATGTGCTTAGATTGTAAGCTCTTCAGGTCAGGGCTTGATGTGAATGTATATATGTCATTGTAAAGCCCTACGGAAGATGTTTGCGCTATATAAATCTACAATAGTAATAATCTTAACCCTTCATGTTGTGTAAAGCTAGATACTCCAATATGTCTGTCTAGGAGCTGAGGGGTTAATAGTTATAATGCTCTGTGGCTTTATGGGACTGGAATATTTCCAGAGATCTCGGTCAGGTTCTTAGTACCAGAAAGAGTTAATACCGGGAGAGCGCCCATTGGCATCGTGTGGGGCACGAGAGGCCTGTAATGAAGCAACTTCTAATTTGCCCGGCGAGGAGACACAAACAGAGTCTGCGAGATTGTGGGGAGACTGGACGGAATTGGCAGTTTGGGGTTTTCTTTGTCCGCTGTTTCCCGGGACAAATTGCAGCTTTCCCTGGACTGATTAAAGCTGCTCCTTAAAGGGAACCAATGTAAGAAATGAAACCCACCAGGGAGTCAGAGCAGCCGCGCCCTGTGCCCCCACACAACCCCAATCTTAGCCTTATAGCAGCACCTTGTAAATGCCAACTGTAACCCTTTGTCTTCCAGCCCTTAAAGGAGAACTAAGGTTAAAATGAATTCTGTTATTTCTCCCTATAAAACAGCTGAACCTCTGAAATCAGCAGCACGACTGGGAAATTCCGTGTTTATGGCTATTTAAGTGAAACGTATTCTGTACCCAGAATGAGTGTCTGAGAATCACATAACCCCAACCCTAACCCCAACCCTAACCCTAACCCCAACCCTAACCCCAACCCTAACCCTAACCCCAACCCTAACCCTAACCCCAACCCAACCCTAACCCCGACCCTAACCCTAACCCATTGGAGTACATTAGTTTTGTCATTACACCTACCAGAACTCCCATAGACAGAATATTAACGATACCCAGGAGTCTGCAGAACATCAAAATCATCAGTAGTAACAGGTCGGCCGATGGGCTATAGGTGTCTATTGGACAATGGATAATAAGAAACCTGTGCTGGGGATCTATGAACAGTAGAATTCCAGGGACAGATCTACGAATGGTTCACATACAGTTATTATCTGTGCAGGTCATTGGGGCATTGTGAATATTTGTACAAATCCTTATGGATCATTTAATAATCTGTGTCCATGTGATTATTATTATTTAATCGTTAATTACTATTCGGACATTGATACTGTTTTACTTTCAGTCACAATGGAAAATCGAGGCTGCTGTACACATGGCGGATATGGAACAAATACCGCCAGGATTCGCTTTATACCTTCAAAGTGCAGGGGCCAAACGCAAAGGGCCCCAGCGCAGGCGAACTAGCGCCGTCAGCATTGCGGTCAAGGATGTGGATAGGTTGTGCCCATACACGGGGCGATCAGATCTTTCCCCTCTACTTAGTGATTAGATTGTAAGCTCTTCGGGGCAGGGCTTGATGGGAATTGACTAAATAATTGTAAAGCGCTGCGGAATATGTACCGAAATAAGTAACGAAAGTGGGTTAAAAAGTGCGCACTAGTGTTGACCAAATTACAAAACACACTCGGTGCGCTGCGATACGATAATCGGATTCCATGCATTCAGCATTTATTTGCGCAATGGTTTGTGCATCGGCCAATCACAGCTACAAGGCAACACACACTTGCGCACCGGAAACGAGCATGTGCGCATTACAGTGGGGCCTCTGCCCTTCTTTCATTCAATTCTATACAATAAGATCCTACCTTGTATGAGCGCACAGTGTATAGGGCGACGGTCCGTACTAAATATTTGGTTACAAACACAGATTGGAATATGACAAAAAGCAAAGGATCTACTTATGGCACGCCTACCCAGAAAAAATCATTATACATACGTGCAGTTGTTATCACATGTGTAGGGCCGCCTTTATACTATCTATGTCTATAGCTGGCCATACGCTACCCCTGTCCGCATCATATTTCTGATCGTAATGACAACGGTGATATTGTGATTCTGTGATACTGTGATATTGTGATATTGTGATACGGTGATATTGTGATACGGTGATATTGTGATATTGTGATATTGTGATACTGTGATATTGTGATACTGTGATATTGTGATACTGTGATACTGTGATATTGTGATACTGTGATATTGTGATATTGTGATACTGTGATATTGTGATACTGTGATATTGTGATATTGTGATATTGTGATACTGTGGTATTGTGATACTGTGATACTGTGATATTGTGATATTGTGATATTGTGATACTGTGATACTGTGATATTGTGATATTGTGATATTGTGATATTGTGATACTGTGATATTGTGATACTGTGTTATTGTGATACTGTGATATTGTGATATTGTGATATTGTGATACTGTGATATTGTGATATTGTGATATTGTGATATTGTTATACTGTGATATTGTGATACTGTGATATTGTGATACTGTGATATTGTGATACTGTGATATTGGGATATTGTGATATTGTGATACTGTGATATTGTGATATTGTTATACTGTGATAATGTAATATTGTGATACTGTGATACTGTGATATTGTGATATTGTGATACTGTGATATTGGGATACTGTGATATCTGTTATGGTGATAATGTGCTATTGGGTGATTTGTTATCCTGTGATATTGTGGATACTGTGATATGGGAACTGTGATATGGTGAATCTTGGGATACTGTGATAGTGGGATATTGTGAACTGTGATATTGTGATACTGTGACTATTGGGATACTGGTGTTAATTGTGATACTGTGATATTGTTATGTGATACTGTGATACTGTAATGGATTGTGATAATGTGATATTGTGATTCTTTGACACTGTTGATATTGTGATAAATCATATTGTGGTTATTGTGATACTTTGTGATATGTATATTGTGATACTGTGATATTGTGATATTGTGATACTGGGCATTTGGGTAATGTGTTATTGTGTTACTTGTGATATTGGTGTATTAATTGTGATACGTGTTTGTGATTACGTATGTGATACTTATTGTCTGAAGGTATATTCTAAGTGATCATTGTGAATAATATTGTTGTGATACTGTTGATACGTTGTAATTATTGTGATACTGGAATGATTCTGCTGATATGTGATAGTGACTATTGTGTATGGTAGTGTGATACTGTGATATGTGAATGGTATGTGTACGAATATGTCTGTGATTGGATTGTGATACTGTTGATACTTATTGTGATTGATACTGTGTTGTTATTGTGGTATGTTACGTGATCACTGTGATATTGTGATTACATTGTGATACTGTGTAATTGATCTGTGTGATTACGGGAGTGATGTGATATGTGTATGTATATTGGTACTGTGATAGTGATTGAATGTAATTGTGATTGTGACTGTGGTATTGGTGGTACTGTTATTGTGATAGTGTGATATTGTGATATTTGATACTGTGATACGGAAATGTGGAACGTAATATTGTGATGCGATGATTATGTGTATTGTGATAAGGTCATAGATTGTGTATATGGTGATATGTGATATTGTGATAGCGTGATACTTGTGATAGTGATAGTGTGATACTTGTGATATTGGGATATTGGGATATGTGTGATATGTGATACTGTGATATTGGTACATGTGTATGTGAACTGTGTGATACTGTGATATTGGGGATATTGGGTTATTTGATGTTGAGTGATCAATGGTATGTGATATGTGATACTGTGATACTGTGATATATGGGATACTGTGCTATTGTGATAGTTGTGATACTGTGTATTGGGATTATGGGATATTGTGATATTGTGATGTTGTGATTTCGTGATATTGTGATATATATTGTGACGTATTATGTGATACTGTGATATGATATTGTGATACTGTGATACTGTGATACGCTGTGATATTGTTATATTGTGATCATTGACTGTGATATTGTTATACTGTGATATTGTGATAGTAGATATTGTGATATACTGTGATATTGTGATACTGTGATATTGGTGTGATATTGATTTGTGACCGTGATACTGTGATATTGGATATTGTTGATATGTGATATGGTGTAACTGTATAGATTTGTGATACTGTGATTACTGTGATATTGTGATATTGTGATACTGTGATATTGTGATATGGATATGTGATACTGGATATTGTGATGATATTGTGATACTGTGATATTGTGATATTGTTATGACGTGTGATATATTGTGATAAGTAATATTGGATCTGTGATACTGTATGATATTGGGATATTGTGATATTGTGATACTGTAATTGTGATATGTTATACTGTGTATTTGATGAACTTGTGATATTGTGATACTGTGATATTGGATCTTTTGTATTGTGATATTGTGATACTGTGATACTGTGATATGTGATATGTTATACTGTGATATTGTGAATTAATTGTGATAATTAATATTGTGATACTGTGATATTGTGATACTGTGATATTGTGATACTGTGATACTGTGATATTGTGATATTGTGATATTGTTATACTGTGATATTGTGATAATGTGATATTGTGATTTTATGATATTATGATATTGATTGTAAAGCAATCAGCGGTTGTCACGGACGTTGGGTAAGTGTGTAGTGTAAGGGAGCTTTAGACTGAACAGGGCCCTTGGCAATGCTGGGATTTGGGGCCCTAATTCCTTTATTATTTATAAAGACAGAGAAACAGTGATTATGGATGTTGGAGTAAAACACATGGAAGATATTACAGCAGTAAGTGGCCCCCTGACATTTCCTGGGCCCTAGGAAGGAGCCTAAATTGTCTGTTGTTCAATCAAGAAATCTACGTCAAACGGTCTCAGACCTGCATAACTTTCACAGCTCAGTTACTACCTTGGGACCCACTGATGGGGGCGTCACCTGCGGGGCTAAAACTCAATCCCCAACAATTAGGAAAACGTCCAGAACTGCAGATGTAAAGCACGGGACGACCAATAAGAAATGAGATATATCACCGGCTGACTATGGGAACCCACTGGGTTTCAAGGAGAACTAAAGCAAAAATATGAATGGATTGTATAATCCCTAACTAGCCAATAGCTGGAACGTCCCCAGCAGCATTATGGGTAATCGTCTCTGTCCCGCCAGCACTGCGCTGTGAACTGAATTGACTTCTCATTAACCTGTTAAGTTCTAGCTTACTCTACATACAACAAGCACACGGGCTACAGTGCTGGATAGAGTTAAAGGGAAAGTTAAACAGGAGTTAAAAGTCCCAACCGTATCATTAGCTTAAAGGAAAACTACACTATACAAACTATCTATTTATAAAGGGAAAGTACCTGGGTCTGGGAGGTCGGATTGGTTATTCCTACCTCCCAATATCGTTTAGTTGGGGAGATGCAGCACATTTGCCAGGTTAGCCCTGTATTAAAGATGCGGAAGCCAGGAGGAAGACTGACAGAACTTTGGGCTGGTGCTCCTCATAGAAACAGTATTGGGAGGTAGGAATTACCAGACCTCCTTTTTATTTTAACTGTAGTTCTCCTTTAAGATAATTAAAGGCAATGTCACACAAGAAACGTTTGTTCTCCACAACATTTCAAGGGAAAGGTTGAAGCGATACAGACAGAGGACATGTTAAGTGGGATATGTAACAGCATTGAGTTCAACCAGAGTTAAAGGGTAAGTTCAATGCAATACATAATTGTGAAAGCACGATAGGGGAGTCTTTACTTTGTACTCACTGCCCCTCCCAGTGGTTTCTCTGTGCACATATAAATGCTTCCAAAATACTGCCTTCCTGTATGCAGGACCCCTTGCTCCTTGGCTCAACCCATTGGGTGATCGGTTGCTCAGTGGTAATCTGAGCACGTTTGAACTGCCAACGAGGTAGAAATTACTGTGTGAGCCATTGCAGTAAATAAAGAATTCTGGGAAGTAGAACCCCAACAGGCACAGCAAAGGGAATAAAATGAATTGAGAAGTACATGTACAAAAGCGTGTTTAATGTAACTGATACATTTAAAGGGAAACTATACTGAACATTTTTTTAAAAAAAAAATTGTCCATTACTGGAAACTATAATTCTTCTCAACCACCACTGTACCATTTTATGTTGCTCTACCCCGTTTCTTTAGATATCCAATCTGAACTATCTTGCATTTTAGCTATCAATCAAGCAAAACAGAAAGTCAGGTCAGATGGAAGGGGGAGTGGTTAGAAGAGGGAGGGGGGTCTTTACCCTGAGCAAAACAAATACCGTATTGAAGGCATGCAGCAACACACACACCTCTCAGAATGTATTCAATCATAGATTTAGATGAGGTGACATAGTTTTGACGGTTGGTTTGCTTGATTTCACAGAAAGTCAGGTCAGATGGAAGGGGGAGTGGTTAGAAGAAGAAGGGGGGATCTTTACCCTGAGCAAAACAAATACTGGATTAAAGGCATGCAGCAAACACACACACCTCATCAGAATGTATTTCAATCATAGATTTAGATGAGGTCACATAGTTTTGACGGTTGGTTTGCTTGATTTCACAGAAAGTCAGGTCAGATGGAAGGGGGAGTGGTTAGAAGAGGCAGAGGGGATCTTTACCCTGAGCAAAACAAATACTGGATTAAAGGCATGCAGCAACACACACACCTCAGAGTGTATTCAATGATAGATTTAGATGAGGTCACATAGTTTTGACGGTTGGTTTGCTTGATTTCACAGAAAGTCAGGTCAGATGGAAGGGGGAGTGGTTAGAAGAGGGAGAGGGGATCTTTACCCTGAGCAAAACAAATACTGGATTAAAGGCATGCAGCAACACACACACCTCAGAGTGTATTCAATCATAGATTTAGATGAGGCAAAGTCATTTTTTTCAGTATAGTTGTGATCCCCCCCCCCAGACCATCCCCTTTAAGTGATAAACCTGCTTTAAGGATGCCAATATCTATTCTGACATCTTTGAACCTATAGTGGGAATTCATTTCCTCTTTTAATGCTGAAGATATCAGCGCCTCTTAATATCTCTATGAGCTACACAGCTGTGAATTCTAAATTCCTCCAAATCCTGGAATTCCTCTCTGGTCCAGACTGCGCTGAGCTATGAGGGGGAAGATCTGGAATTTCATTAGAAAATCCACAGTATAAAGAACATTTTGGGAAAGTGTTTATTATAGTTGATATTTTCGCTATTTAGCCTCCACTATTGGCAACTCTTATGT
Source organism: Hymenochirus boettgeri (assembly GCA_019447015.1). Classification (NCBI taxonomy): domain Eukaryota; kingdom Metazoa; phylum Chordata; class Amphibia; order Anura; family Pipidae; genus Hymenochirus; species Hymenochirus boettgeri. Next base: position 86,796 of record JAACNH010000286.1, on the reverse strand, counting down.
GTCCTCTGACTGCGCCAATAGTAAACCTGACACCGAACCTTTCCTACAGACTGTTAGATTTCAACCTCTCAAACATTTCATTGGTCCAGAATCTCCCCCCCGATATTTAAAGTTACAGTAACTGTATATCCAGAACTTTCTTTACTTTATAATGCCCACTGGTTCCAGCTGTTATACACCAGGGGGATAAAGGGAATATTGTCCTTAATTAAAGGAACATCAACATCACAGACTGGGCATCGGGACTTGTATAATCTTAGTTTGCCAAACTATTGCTGGGGCAATATCACCCTGAAAGTCTAATTCTAACTAGAGATGTCCGAACTTTGCAAAATCCGGTCCGCTCAAGGATCCGAACTTCGAAAATCGGCCAGCGGACCCATTAAAATGAAAAAATCCTCGAAAATACGAGAAATCCTTGTAATTTCGGAAATTTTCGAAAACGCGGTTCCGAAAAGTTCGGAAGGCGGAAATCCGGAAAATCTGTGATATCCGCCGTTCGTGAACGAGGTAAATCCGCCGCGGATCCATGTTCGGATCTGCGAACTGGGCCATGACTAATTCTAACCAGATCTTATTTGAACTTGCAAACTCCACATCTGCCGGTTGTCCTTTCCCACACGGTCCCTTGTTGGACAATGTCGGTTTATAGCTGGACCAGTTGCCTTTCTCATGGATCCAAATAAAACCGTGATTCCCAGAAAGCCATTTTCCAGCGCCAGGTCATGCTGAGGGGAAATGGGGCAGATTGTTCCTTGGAAAATGGAGGTTTCTGATTCTTACTTGGCAGCCAAGGACCCAGTAGGGGTGAAGCACAAGACTTGGGGACTGTGTAATCTGAACTACATGTTTATATAAAGTCCCATCCATCATTAAACTCATTCCCATCTATGTAAACTTTCCGTTAGTGTGCAGTAGAGTGCATCTATCTGGTATCTATATATTAAACTATACTATATACTATACTGCACTGTACTATATATTAAACTATACTATATACTATACTGTACTGTACTATATATTATACTATACTAAATTCTATACTGTACTGTACTATATATTAAACTATACTATATACTGTACTGTACTGTACTATATATTAAACTATACTATATACTGTACTGTAGTGTACTATATATTAAACTATACTATATACTGTACTGTACTGTACTATATATTAAACTATACTATATACTGTACTGTAGTGTACTATATATTAAACTATACTATATACTATACTGTACTGTACTATAGGTAATAAGGGGGGAAACTTACTATAGTAGGGGGGATCTATACTGTCACTGTACTATATAGTGTACCTATACGGTATAATACGGTATACTGTACTGTACTATATATTATACTATCTAAATTCTAGTACTGTACAGCTGTACTATATATTAAACTATACTATATACTAGTAAAAATCTGTGCACTGTACTATATATCATACTAAACTAAGGTACTGTACTAATACTGTAGTATATATATTACATATAACTATAACTGTCTATACTGTACTGTACTATAATATTAAACTATACTATATACTATAAGACCTGTACTGTATATCATAATACTATATACTGTACTTACTGTACTATATATTAAACTATACCTATATGCTGTACTTGTACTATATTTAACTATAGCGATATTTCTATACTGAACTGTCCTATATACTTACTAATACTATATACTATAAACTGTAGCTGTAACTTATATTAACTATAATATACTTACTTACTGTACTAGATATAACTAGTAATATTAAAACTATACTATATACTATACTGTACTGTACTATATATCATACTTACTATATCTCTACTGCACTGTACTATATATTAAACTATACTATATACTATACTGTACTGTACATCTATATATTAAAACTATACTATATACTACTGACTGTACTTGTACGCTATATACGTATAGACTATACTATACTCTCTACACATTAATCAACCTTTATTTCAGAGACATGGAAGCTTCACCATAGAAAACCTTAATTTCCCCTCACCATCTGTTTATAATGCTGCATCTTTTTCATTTGTTTCAACCGTCTTTTTTGACAGTCGTGTAACAAAGGGGCATTGTAGGACCCAGCAGGACATGGAGGTACTTGTACCTTTCTCCAGATGATAGACTCTGGTATTTCCAGCTGACACTCCATTACTTGTGTTAGTCTACAAATCTTCTTCTCGGGAAACATGAGAGCTTCCAGACACATCTTACAAAGAGAAAGAAAAACATGGACACTGAAGAGCTTTCATCCTTCAGAAGTTTCTAATGAACATTCCTCATAATATTAACTGACAGTGACAGAACAATAAAATGAATAAACCCAATGCTGAATAATTTCACTGATTGTCACTTCTCTATTGTTCTCTGTGTTATAATCATACTGCTCGAAATATCTAAAGAAAATTTACAAACGTAGTGGTAATCACAAATTTCACAAATTGCTGTTGACACAAAAATTTGGCCTCATTTGGAATATGCAGTGCAATTTTGGAATCCTGTGTACAAAAAGGACATCTTTGAAATGGAAAGGGTTCAAGAAGGGCAACAAATTATAGGGATTGGGGGAGCTTGAATATGAAGAGAGACTGGAAAAGTTACAATTATGTACCTGGAGAAAAGGAGCTTGCGTGGGGATATGATTACTGTGTATAAATACATTAACAGGCCATACAATAAACAATCTGGGGCATGTTCACCAATAGACCATGTAAAAGGACACGAGGACATCCCTTAACATTGAAGAAAAAAAGGTTTAGCTTCAGCTCGGAAAGGTTTTCACTGTGAGAACCGTAAAGCTATGGAACTGTCTCCAGTGGACGTTGTTATGGCAGGTCATTGGTCAGTTATAAAAAGCGGATGGTTTTTCTACAAACAAGGAATGTTACAAGTTACTGTATTGATACATAAAGTAGAGTTGGGAAGGGTTTTGTCACTGTGAGAACGGTAAAGTATGGAACTGTCTTCCAGTGGACGTTGTTATGGCAGGTTCATTGGTCAGTTTTAATAAAAAGCTGGATGATTTCTACAAACAAGGAATGTTACAAGTACTGTATTGATACATAATATGTTGGGAAAGGTTTGTCACTGTGAGAACGGTAAAGCTATGGAACTGTCTTCCAGTGGACGTTGTTATGGCAGGTTCATTGGTCAGTTTAATAAAAGCTGATGAGTTTCTACAAAAGGAATTGTTACAAGTTACTGTGATTTGATACATAAGTAGGGAGAGTTAGAAGGGTTTGTCATGTGTGTGAGAACGGTAAAGCTATGGAACTGTCTTCCAGTGGACGTTGTTATGGAGGCTGTTCATTGGTCAGTTTAATAAAAACTGGATGAGTTTTCTACAAACAAAGGATGTTACTTTACGGGATTGATACATAAAGTAGAGTTGGGAAAGGGTTTGTCACTGTGAGAACGGTAAAGCTATGGACTGTCTTCACGTGGACGTTGTTTATGGCAGGTTCATTGGTCAGTTTTAATAAAAGCTGGATGAGTTTTCTACAAACAAGGAATGTTACAAGTTACTGGTATTGATACATAAGTAGAGTTGGGAAAGGTTTTCACTGTGAGAACGGTAAGACTATAGACTGTCTTCCAGTGGACGTTGTAATGGCAGGTTCATTGGTCAGTTTAATAAAAGCTGATGAGTTTCTACAAACAAGGATTGTACAAGTTACTGGGATTGATACATAAAGTAGAGTTGGGAAGGGTTTGTCACTGTGAGAACGGTAAGCTATGAACTGTCTTCCAGTGGACGTTGTTAAGTGCAGGTTCTTTGTCAGTTTAATAAAAAGCTGGATGAGTTTCTACAAACAAGGAATTTACAAGTTACTGGGATGATATCCATAAAGTAGATTGGAAAAGGTTTGTCACTGTGAGAACGGTAAAGCTATGGAACTGTCTTCCAGTGGACGTTGTTATGGCAGGTTCATTGGTCAGTTTCATATAAAAGCTGATGAGTTTCTACAAACAAGGTGTTACAAGTTACTGGGTATTGATACTAAGTAGAGTTGGAAAGGGTTTTGTCACTGTGAGAACGGTAAGGCTATGAACTGTCTTCCAGATGACAGTTGTTATGGCAGGTTCTTGGTCAGTTTAATAAAAAGCTGGATGAGTTTCTACAAACAAGGAATGTTACAAGTTACTGGTATTGATACATAAGTAGAGTAGAGAAGGGTTGTCACTGTGAGAACGGTAAAAGCTATGGAACTGTCTTCCAGTGGACGTTGTTATGGCAGTTCATGTGTCAGTTTAAAGCTGGATGGTTTCTACAAACAAGGATGTACAAGTTACTGGTATTGACCATAAATGAGTTAGGAAGGTTTTCACTGTGAGAACGGTAAAGCTCTGGAACTGTCTTCCATGTACGTTGTAGGGCAGGTTCATTGGTCAGTTTAATAAAAGCTGGTGAGTTTCTACAAACAGAGATGTTACAGTTACTGGGATTGATACATAAAGTAGAGTTGGGAAAGGGTTTGTCACTGTAGAACGGTAAATCTTAGACTGTCTCCAGTGGACGTTGTAATGGCATTTTCATTGGTCAGTTTAATAAAAGAGCTGGATGAGTTTCTACAACAGGAATGTTACAAGTTACTGGGATTGATACATAAAGTAGAGTGGGGAAAGGGTTGGTCACTTTGAGAACGGTAAAATCTATAGAACTGTCTTCCAGTGGACGTGTGTATGGGTTCATTGGTCAGTTTAATAAAAGCTGGATGAGTTTCTACAAACGGAAGATGTTACAAGTTACTGGGATTGATACTAGTAGAGTTGGGAAAGGGTTTTCACGTGTGAGAACGGTAAAGCTATGGAACGTCTTCCAGTGGGACGTTGTTATGCAGTTCATTGGTCAGTTTAATAAAAATCTGGATGAGTTTCTACAAACAAGGAATGTTACAAGTTACTGTATTGATACATAAAGTAGAGTTGGGAAAGGGTTTTCACTGTGAGAATGGTAAAGCTATGGAACGGTCTTCCAGTGGACGTTTGTTATGGCAAGGTTCAGTGTCAGTTCAATAAAAAGTGGATGAGTTTCTCACAAGGAATGTTCAAAAGTTACTGGTATTGATCATAAGTAGAGTTGGGAAAGGTGGTTTTGTTCACTGTGAGAACGGTAAAGCTATGAACTGTCTTCCAGTGAGACGTTTGTTGCAGGTTCATTGGTCAGTTCAATAAAAAGCTGAATGAGTTTCTACAAACAAGGAATGTTACAAGTTTACTGGGGATTGATACATAAAGTAGAGTTGGGAAAGGGTTTTCACTGGTGAGAACGGTAAGCTATGGAACTGTCTTCCAGTGGACGGTGTATGGCAGGTTTCATTGGTCAGTTAATAAAAAGCTGGATGAGTTTCTACAACAAGGAATGTTACAGTTCTGGGATTGATACATAAGTAGAGTTGGGAAAGGGTTTGTCACTGGTGAGAACGGTAAAGCTATGGAACTGTCTCCAGTGGACGTTGTTATGGCAGGTTCATTGGTCAGTTTAATGAAAAGCGTGATGAGTTTCTACAAACAAGGATGTTACAAGTTACTGGGATTGATACATAAAGTAGAGTTGGGAAATTTTTTGTCACTTAAATGGTAAAGCTTGGAACTGTCTTCCAGTGACGTTGTTATGGCAGGTTCATTGGTCAGTTAATGAAAGCTGGATGAGTTTCTAACAACAAGGAATGTTACAAGTTACTGTATTGTACATAAGTAGAGTTGGGAAAGGGTTTGTCACTGTGATACGGTAAAGCTATGGAACTGTCTTCCGTGGACTTTGTTTGGCAGGTTCATTGGTCAGTTTAATAAAAAGCTGGATGTTTTTCTACAAACAAGGAATGTTACAAGTTACTGGTATTGATACATAAGTAGAGTTGGGAAAGGGTTTGTCACTGTGACGTAAAGCTGGAACTATGGAACTGTCTTCCAGTGGACGTTGTTATGGCAGGTTCATTGGTCAGTTTTAATAAAAAGCTGGATAGTTTTCTACAACAAAGGAATGTTACAATTTACTGGGATTGATACATAAGTAGAGTTGGAAAGGGTTTGTTCACTGTGAGAACGGTAAAGCTATGGACTGTCGTCCCCAGTGGACGTTGTTATGGCAGGTTCATTGGTCAGTTTCATATAAAGCTGGATGAGTTTCTCTACAAACAAGGAATGTTACAAGTTACTGGGATTGATACATAAAGTAGAGTTGGGAAAGGGTTTGTCACTGTGAAACGGTTAAAGCTATGGAACTGTCTTCCAGTGGACGTTGTTATGGCAGGTTCATTGGTCTTTAATAAAAAGCTGGATGAGTTTCTACAAACAAGGAATGTTACAAGTTACTGGGATTGATACATAGTAGAGTTGGGAAAGGGTTTGTCACTGTGAGAACGGTAAAGCTATGGAACTGTCTTCCAGTGGACGTTGTTATGGCAGGTTCATTGGTCAGTTTTAAAGCTGGATGGTTTCTACAAACAGGAATGTTACAAGTTACTGGGATTGATCATAAAGTAGAGTTGGGAAAGGGTTTTCACTGTGAGAACGGTAAAAGCTATGGAACGGTCTTCCAGTGGACGTTGTTATGGAAGGTTCATTGGTCAGTTTAATAAAAGCTGGATGAGTTTCTACAAACAAGGAATGTTACAAGTTACTGGTATTGATACATAAGTAGATTTGGGAAAGGGTTTTCACTGTGAGAATGGTAAAGCTATGGAACGTCTTCCAGTGACGTTGTTTATGGCAGGTTCTTGGTCAGTTCAATAAAAAGCTGGATGAGTTTCTACAAACAAGGAATGTTACAAGTTACTGGTATTGATACATAAAGTAAGTTGGGAAAGGGTTTGTCACTGTGAGAACGGTAAAGCTATGGAACTGTCTTCCATGGACGTTGTTATGGCAGGTTCATTGGTCAGTTCAATAAAAAGCTGAATGATTTTCTACAACAAGGAATGTTACAAGTTACTGGTATTGATACATAAAGTAGAGTTGGGAAAGGGTTTTCACTGTGAGAACGGTAAAGCTATGGAACTGTCTTCCAGTGGCGTTGTTATGGCAGGTTCATTGGTCAGTTTAATAAAAAGCTGGATGAGTTTCTACAAACAAGGAATGTTACAAGTTACTGGGATTGATACATAAAGTAGAGTTGGGAAAGGGTTTGTCACTGTGAGAACGGTAAAGCTATGAACTGTCTTCCAGTGGACGTTGTTATGGCAGGTTCATTGGGTCATTAAAAAAGCTGGATGAGTTTCTACAAACAAGGAATGTTACAAGTTACTGGTATTGATACATAAAGTAGAGTTGGGAAAGGGTTTGTCACTGTGAGAATGGTAAAGCATGGAACTGTCTTCCAGTGGACGTTGTTATGGCAGGTTCATTGGTCATTTAAAAAAAGCTGGATGATTCTACAAACAAGGAATGTTACAAGTTACTGGTATTGATACTAAAGTAGAGTTGGGGAAAGGGTTTGTCATGTGAGTACGGTAAAGCTATGGAACTGTCTTCCAGTGACGTTGTTATGGCAGTTCATTGGTCAGTTTATAAAAAGCTGGATGAGTTTCTACAAACAAGGAATGTTACAAGTTACTGAGATTGATACATAAAGTAGAGTTGGGAAAGGGTTTGTCACTGTGAGAAGGTAAAGCTATGGAACTGTCTTCCAGTGGACGTTGTTATGGCAGGTTCATTGGTCAGTTTAATAAAAAGCTGGATGAGTTTCTACAAACAGATGTTACAAGTTTACTGGTATTGATACATAAAGTAGAGTTGGGAAAGGGTTGTCACTGTGAGAACGGTAAAGCTATGGAACTGTTCTTCCAGTGGACGTTGTTATGGCAGGTTCATTGGTCAGTTTAATGAAAAGCTGGATGAGTTTCTACACAAACAAGGAATGTTACAAGTTACTGGTATTGATACATAAGTAGAGTTGGGAAAGGGTTTGTCACTGTGAGACGGTAAAGCATATGAACTGTCTTCCAGTGGAGTTGTTATGGCAGGTTCATTGGTCAGTTTAATAAAAAGCTGGATGAGTTTCTACAAACAAGGAATGTTACAAGTTACTGGGATGATACATAAAGTAGAGTTGGGAAAGGGTTTGTCACTGTGAGAAGGTAAAGCTATGGAACTGTCTTCCAGTGGACGTTGTTATGGCAGGTTCATTGGTCAGTTTAATAAAAAGCTGGATGACTTTCTCACAAACAGAATGTTACAAGTTACTGGTATTGATACATAAAGTAGAGTTGGGAAAGGGTTGTCACCGTGAGAACAGTAAAGCTATGGAACTGTCTTCCAGTGGACTTGTTATGGCAGGTTCATTGGTCAGTTTAATAAAAAGCTGGATGAGTTCCTACAACAGGAATGTTACAAGTTACTGGTATTGATACATAAAAGTAGAGTTGGGAAAGGGTTTTGTCATGTGAGAACGGTAAGCTATGGAACTGTTCTTCCAGTGGACGTTGTTATGGCAGGTTCATTGTCAGTTTAATAAAAGCTGGATGAGTTTCTACAAACAAGGAATGTTACAAGTTACTGGATTGATACATAAGTAGAGTTGGGAAAGGGTTTTCACTGTGAGAACGGTAAAGCTATGGAACGGTCTTCCAGTGGACGGTTATGGCAGGTTCATTGTCAGTTTATAAAAAGCTGATGAGTTTCTACAAACAAGGAATGTTACAAGTTACTGGGATTGATACATAAAGTAGAGTTGGGAAAGGGTTGTCACTGTGGAAACGTAAAGCTATGGAACTGTCTTCCAGTGGATGTTGTTATGGCAGGTTCATTGGTCAGTTTAATAAAAAGCTGGATGAGTTTCTACAAACAAGGAATGTTACAAGTTACTGGTATGATACATAAATGAGTTGATCAGGGATATTTCCTGCCACTTGGAGTCAGGAAGGAATTTTTTCCCTTCATAAATTTTGTGGTTTTTTGCCTTCCTCTGGATCAACGTTAGACAGGAAATGATGATATTGCTGATGGGTGGACTGGATGACGTGTCTTTATTCAACCTCAATACTATACTATACTATTACTATACTGTACCGTACTGTACTATATACTGTACTATACTATACTGTACTGTATGTACTATACTGTACTGTACTTAACTATTATCCTGTACTTATCTTACTATACTATACTGTACTATACTATATTATACTGTACATACTATCTGTACTTACTGTACTGTTTATCTGTAATATACTATACTGTACTGTACTATACTGTGCTGTACTATACTATACTGTACTTACGTCTGTACTGTTATACTGTACTATACTATATGTCTGTACTATCTGTACTGTACTGTACTGTTCTATACTATCGTACTATACTATGCTGACTATCTATACTATACTAGTACTATACTATCTGTACTGTACTATCACTGTACTATACTGACTTACTATACTGTACTATACTAACTGTACTGTACTGTACTATACTGTACTATAACTATGCTGTATACTATACTATACTGTACTGTACTGTACTATACTATACTGCACTATACTATACTATACTGTACGTACTGTACTATACTGTACTTACTGTACTATCCTGTACTTACTTAACTGTACTATACTGTTGTACTATAGTATACTGTACTTTACTGTACTGTACTCTACTATACTGTACTGTACTATACTGTACTATACTATACTATACTGTACTGTACTATACTGTACTGTACTATAACTGTACTATACTGTACTATACTGTACTGTACTGTACTGTACTATACTGTACTATACATACTACAACTGTACTATATACTGTAACTATACTATACTGGTACTGTAATATCTGTACTATACTATACTGTACTAATACTATACTATACTGTACTGTACTGTACTATACTGTAATAACTTGTACTATACTAATACTGTACTTATAGACTGTCACTGTACAACTACTGTACTATACTACTATACTATACTATACTATACTTACTGTACTGTACTTACTATACTGTACTATACTATACTGATATTATACTTGTACTATCTATACTGTACTATACTGTACTGTATTATACTGTATATATACTAAACTGTACTGTAACTATACTGTGCTGTACTATAACTATACTGTACTATACTGTACTGTACTGTACTATACTGTACTATACTATACTGTACTATACTGTACTGTACTGTACTGTTCTATACTATACTGTACTATACTATGCTGTACTATACTATACTATACTATAAACTATGTTTACTATAACTATAACTGTACTGTCATACTGACTATACTTATACTGGACTGTACTATACTGTACTATACTATACTGTACTGTACTGTACTATACTGTACTATACTATGCTGTACTATACTATACTAGACTGTACTGTACTGTACTATACTATACTGCACTATACTATACTATACTGTACTGTACTGTACTATACTGTACTATACTGTACTATACTGTACTGTACTATACTGTACTATACTGTACTGTACTATAGTATACTGTACTTTATACTGTACTGTACTATAAACTATACTGTACTGTACTATAACTGTACTAGTACCTATACTATACTGTACTGTAACTATACTGTACTATACTATACTGTACTATACTGTACATCTGTACTGTACTGACTACTGTACTATACACATACACACTGTACTGTACTATACTGTACTATACTATACTGTACTATACTATACTATACTGTACTGTACTGTACTATACTGTACTATACTATACTATACTATACTGTACTGTACTATACTGTACTGTACTGTACCATACTATACTGTACTGTACTATACTATACTGTACTATACTATACTGTACTGTACTGTACTATACTACACTGTACTATACTATACTATACTGTACTATACTATACTGTACTGTACTATGCTGTACTACTATACTATGGATTTACCCATTATCATCAGTGTGTAGGGGCTTTTTACGTCCGATCATAGTGCCAACGAACGACAGTAGTTGGCATTATGGTCCATCGGTAACGTGGCAAATTTGTGTGGATCGTATCTGCTCTGATTTACGAATTGCAACACAGCGCTCCCTAGTGCACTAGTGTGGCCAAATCAACTGAGCCACACTTGTCTGCGCTTTTAAAAGCAATCGCAATCGGATCACACTTAAAAGCGCTTCATTGTGGCCGATCAGCTTACACTGTGTATGGCCCCACCGATCCTTATAGCGCATATGGGGATTGGTCAGGTCCATGTGTGCCGACAGACACCAATGCATGTGTATGGCCATTTAGGCTATGTGCTTCTATCAATACAAACTGTGCACAAAAAAAAGGATCTACAAAGAGATGAATAAACGTTAAAGGCAGAAAAACAAGGATCAAGATTAATAAGCAAATTAATACATTTTAGGGTCATGGGATCCTACACAACTCGAAAGCAAATCCTTTTGGTCGCATGACCCTATGCTATTGGCCATTGTCATATTCTGTCTTCATGTGATATATAGTGACGGCCCAGATCCGCGGTGGATTTACCCCGTTCGCGAATGGCGGATATCACGGATTTTCCAATTTTACGCCTTCCAAACTTTTCCGAACCGCGTTTTAGAAAATTTTCGAAATTACGAGGATTTATCGTATTTTCGAAAATACTGCGTTTTCGGAAATTTTCGAAATTACAGGGATTTCTCGTATTTTTGAAAATACGAGAAATCGCAGATTTCGTATTTTCGTAGAATCCTCGTATTTTCGAAGAATCCTTGTATTTTCGAATTTTAATAGGTTTTAATGGGGCCGCTCGCGGATTTTCGAACTTAAGAATATTTACATATTCTGTAAGTGTTTGAAAACTACAACTCCCAGCATTCCCTGACCTCCTTTCTTGTAGGGGAATGCTGGGAATTCTAGTTTCAAACATTTGGAGGCCCACAGGTTGGAGATCCCAAGTGATTAGTAGGCAAAGCTCATTGGAAGAACAGGCCATTCCCTATTGGTCGAATGAGTTTCTGGATTGTAGCAGTTTGCAAAGGAAAAAATCAGTTTATCCTCAATTAAAGTCAATTATGGGTTCAACGTGTTTAAATCCAGCAGGAAACTCTAATCCAGTTTAGTGCCCATATTCAGTGGTAGAGAACGGTTTCAGCCATTGATGTTCATAGCCAAGATGTCTCTGCCCCATATTCAGGAATAACGATATTCAGACGCGTGACGGTTTACTTGCCCTTACGCCGTGGGAATGAAGTTTTTAGATTTTTATTTTGAGGTTTTATGATCACTTAGGGATAGGCCACACTGCTGCGCTATTTTTGCATTTGCGTTTTTTCACGCCATTGAAAACGATGCAACGCACCGAAAATACGCGTTTTCGGGTGCGCCGCGATTGAGATTTGAGTTCTGCATTTTAAATCGCAATCGCATGCGCTTTTCAATACTTAATGAAAAATGTATGCGCAAACGCAATGAAATCGCACATGAAATCACATTCGATTCCGTGTGCGATTGTATTTGTACCGAATCTCAGTCACCATGACAACCCCCGGCCTCTGACATCCATACGATTTGCCGTCAGAACCGCAGGACCGTCAAATATCAGATCATCCCCATGTTTTATACAATAAACGTTGCAGTGATTGCGATAAATTCTTCCCTTTCCTATTACGTTCCAGGCAAATTCTCCAGATCGCAAACCCCGTTCTGTGCATGTGAAAACACGATTCTCCAGCTGCAGCCCCAAACCTTCATTTATCATTATTTTAAAATGAAATCTGCGCCACCTTTAGGGAATCCGTCCTCTGGCTCCAGATGAGTTCGAAGGAAATTCCAACTTTACATCTGGGCTGGAATTGTTTGGAACGGAACTTGCAGCTGACACAGCCAATGAATATTCTGTGTCACTTTTACATTTCATAAAAATAAACGTATAGAACCAAATAATAATAACAAGTCGCATATAATCAGGGAGAAATACGGTATAGACGGCAGCGGAATAAACTGGTTCTGGACAAAACGTTAGAAATCAAAGGGACTAAAAGGATCAGACGGTAACGCGAGTAAAAATCGGGCATTTCCCAAACATCTAAATTGCGCTACGATTTGTAATAAAATGGTGATTGCGTCTGCTCCAAAAACCGAACGCGGTGGAGACATTGACACGTTCTTACGCAGATCGCCGAGCCTTTAAAGGGGAATTCCAATCTATTTAGGACTTGGTGACACGTAGTTAACATGTTTACACCTATTATTATGTTTAAATAAAAATAAAACAAAGTGCTTTACTTGCAGCGAGAAAATCCAAAGGTCCAAAGCCTAAAGAAACCAGCACCCAATCTAATTAAAGGCAATACGTCTCACTTGGATGAAATTGTAATATAATTCTACTCGGATAGTAATTCTACTAAGTCGTGTTATTTCCAAATGTTTTCAATGGATTCAAGACCACACCCCCTACTGGTTCCCTATGTCTACTAATACCAGATGTCACTACACTAAAGTCAGCGGCGTAGCTATTGACTTATGGGCCCCCCAACACCGCAAACACAAATCGGCACCGCAAACCAAATAACCATTTCCATAAAAAACATGCAAATGCATGAACATTTTTTTTAAAGGCACTCATTTTAAAACAGACAATCATACGCAGACCAATGGTAAAATAGTTGGCGCAAAGACTGGTTAAATGCTTGGCATGCAGACACTGATAAACTGGTTGGGAAACTGGCACCGCACACAGCCAGGCACTGGGTAAATGCTTGGCACACAGACAATGGTAAAAATGTTTTGTACACAGACCACTGGTAAAACAGTTGGCACACAGACTGGTAGTTTTGAAACCTTAGCACAAAATGGGGCCCCTTCTTGGCCAAGGGCCCTGGTGCGTTGGCATCGCCTGGCACCTTTCAGCTTTGAAAACTGACGACCAAGTCGCAATCGGCAGGAATTGTAACATTTACATCTAGACCAGCAGCATCAGTCTCAACCCTGCAGAGATTTTGCTCATTGAGTAATAAGTCTCCCAGAGGGGGAGGATTCCATACGGTTTGGTAAATACCTTGCGTCACAGGGGCCCTGTTTTGGGAGAGCCACATTGTTTTTCATTCTTGGTCTCATCTTTTCAATTTAAAAGGCTCCGTCGCCTTGTTAATAGCAAGTGGCGTCTAGTTTGTAGATTTTACTATAGGTTGCAAATGAATGAAATAGAAAGTGGTGGAAAGTGCTGTCCTGTTTATTGAATTCTTTTTTGTAAAATGTTTAACCCTCCACACAATGTGGGTAGTTCCTGGGTATTAAAGGGCAAGAAAATAGGGAATCTGAAAAGCTGCACATTCCTTTTAATTTGATTGGAGTATTCGGCTTTTTTGACAGAATGTTACCATATACAGGTTGGGCGATATTTTGGGGGCGGGCGATCGTATCAGTACATTAGAGGGAGCCGATACCGGGTGGCGATAAATTCCCATTCGGACCGACTGACCGCGTAGATATCGACAGATACCTGGAATGTGTATGGGAACCTTCATAGATCCAACATAAAGACAATGGCAGCAAGGGAGTTAACTGTTCCAAACCAGAGACAAGTCCTAAGATCCATTACCAATATATGGTGTTAAAAACCAGAGGCAGCTCTGCGCGGAAACCACAAAACTCAGTGTGGAAGGAACCGCAGGCTTGTAACGAAGTCCCAGTTAAAACACTTTCAAGGACTCCAGATTCAGAGGCTTTTTTACAACCGACTTTGATACTAAATCTGGTTTATTTTTTCAGCTTTTGATACAGCACAAGAGAACTATTGTTCATTTAGTGGCATGGCTGGCGGGAGTTGCCCAATGTGAACCTACGACTCCCAGATTGCACCAGTAAGGCCGATACACACAGTAGAATTTTGTACCTATCTTGACCGACAGACTAAAGTAGCCATACATGGGACAATTCATCAAGATCGAATTCCAACCAGTTGAAATCTGCTGAAGACATGGACTGGAAATGGGGTAGACTGTTTGGTAGGCTACTGTTCAGAAGAAATGTCTTGCAGCCAACATTTCAATGGGGGAAAAAAGTAGCTTACTGAAGGGATGCACCAAAACTGGAACTCAAACCTGATGGGTAGGGTAGATAGCTGGGGAGGGTAGCAAACAGGTGAGGGTAGTTTGCTGGAAAGGGTAGCTAGCTGGGGAGGGTGGTTTACTGGATAGGGTAGGTAGATGGGGAGGGTAGTTTGCTGGAGAGGATAGTTAGCTGGAGAGGGAAGCTAACTGGGGGGGGGTAGCTAGCTGGGGAGGGTAACTAGCTGGGGAGGGTAACTAGCTGGGGAGGGTAGCTAGCTGGGGAGGGTAGCTACTGGGGAGGGTAGCTAGCGGGGGAGGGTAGCTAGCTGGGGAGGGTAGCTAGCTGTGGAGGGTAGCTAGCTGGGGAGGGTAGCTAGCTGGGGAGGGTAGCTACCTGGGGAGGTGCTAGCTGGGGAGGGTAGCTAGCTGGTGAGGGTAGCTAGCTGGGAAGGTAGCTACCTGGGAGGGTAGCTAGCTGGGGGGTAGCTAGCTGGGAGGGTAGCTACTGGGGAGTGTAAGCTAGCTGGAGAGGTAGCTAGCTGGGAGGGTAGCTAGCTGGGGAGGGTAGCTAGCTGGGGAAGGTAGCTACCTGGGGAGGGTAACTAGCTGGGGAGGGTAGCTAGCTGGGGAGGGTAGCTAGCTGGGGAGGGTAGCTAGCTGGGGAGTGTAGCTAGCTGGGGGAGGTAGCTATCGGGAAGGTAGCTAGCTGGGGAGGTAGCTACTGGGAGGTAGCTAGCTGGGAGGTAGCTAGCTGGGGAGGGTAGCTAGCTGGGGAGGTGCTAGCTGGGAGGAAGCTAGCTGGGGGAGGTAGTCTAGACTGGGAGGGTAAGCTAGCTGGGGAGGGTAGTCTAGCTGGGGAGGGTAACTAGCTGGGGATGGGTAGCTAGCTGGGAGCTGGGGGGGTAGCTAGCTGGGAGGGTAGCTAGCTGGGAGGGTAGCTAGCTGGGGAGGTAGCTAGCTGGGAGGTACTAGCTGGGGAGGGTAACTAGCTGGGGAGGTAGCTAAGCTTGGAGGGTAGCTAGCTGGGGAGGGTAGCTAGCTGGGGAGGGTAACTAGCTGGGGAGGGAAACTAGCTGGGGAGGGTAGCTAGCGAGGGTAGCTAGCTGGGGAGGGTAGCTAGCTGGGGAGGGTAACTAGCTGGGGAGGGTAGCTAGCTGGGGAGGTAGCTAGCTGGGGAGGGTAACTAGCTGGGGAGGGAAACTAGCTGGGAGGGTAGCTAGCTGGGGAGGGTAACTAGCTGGGGAGGGAAACTAGCTGGGGAGGGTAACTAGCTAAAGTTGAGGGTCATTGCCGCAGGTTCATGTTAGAAATATATTATTATAAGAATTCATATACCACAGATAACTGTCCTCTGTAACCTTTTTGCCATCACACTAGTTGAGGTCGGACCGTGTAGCCATAAGTAAAGAAGAGAAGTAGAGCTGTGACAACCTTTTATTGGATAACTAGATAAAATAATGAAGCTTTTCGGGGTCCTAAACCCCCTTCATCAGCTGGATTATAATGTCACAGCTCCGCTTCTCTTTTTAGTCATTAGTTTCCCTTTAAGAAAATAATAACCCAGCTAGTAGGACACACCCCCCATAGTGATTCAGACTTTTCTCACACATTGTTACTTGGATGTGATAAAATGGGCGTGTGGAGTTCCTCGTTACTCAGATCTCACCGTTTACCTAACAGTGTAATAATACCTGAGTACGTGAGGGAAGGTGGGGCACAAACAAAGGACTGGCGTGGACAGTAGATATGGAGATTTAGTCCAGGAGGTTGATATTTTCCCAGAGGAAAAACTACATCACAGCCACAGACAGGGGCGTCACACAGAGGGCCCCAGAGCCTACGGGGGCCCCATCTTAATTTTTCTATGACAGATATAGCCCCACTGCGGATGGCACACAGATAGGGCCCCATCATAGTTTTGCTGGGGGCCCCAGTGATTCACAGTTCCGCCACTGTTCAGAGACTGCCAGTGTTGGTCTTTCTTATGCTTGGTTACAGAGTTTGACAGGAGAGTGTATGGGATTGGCTCCTCTCCCTCCAGCCTCTAACACAAGGGACCTCCATCTTCCAATAAACCCAGTTGGAGGCAATGAAAACGGTTTCTATGTATCAATGTTGGTTCTTCTCTCATCTGAGTGATACTTTGTATCCAGAACATTCCATTCATGGCAGGAATCTGGGGGGGTTGGAACTGTCAATCATGTGCATATCAGAATCTAACTAGGCATTTTGGAATTACCGAAAAGCAACTACTTATTATTCAATTCCATAAATGCAATAATACCGAGACAGACAACCATATAAAAACTACAGCAACCCCCCACCCCCACCTGGCTGGTACACATGGCTTGTACACTTGGCTGTCTGGTACACATGGATGGTACATATGGCTGCCGGGTGCACTGGCTGGCTGGTGCACATGGCTGGTACATATGGCTGGCTAGTAAACATATCTGGTACATATGGCTGGTACACATGACTGGTACACTTGGCTGGGTGGTACACATGGCTGGTACACTTGACTGGCTGGTACATATGGCTGCCGGGTGCACATGGCTGGCTGGTACACATGACTGTTACACTTGGCTGGGTGGTACACATGGCTGGTACACTTGACTGGCTGGTACACTTGGCTGTCTGGTACACATGGATGGTACATATGGCTGGCGGGTACACATGGCTGGCTGTGTACACATGGATGGTACATATGGCTGGCTGGTGCACATGGCTGGTACATATGGCTGGCAAGTAAACATATCTGGTACATATGGCTGGTACACATGACTGGTACACTTGGCTGGCTGGTACACTGGCTGGTACACTTGACTGGCTGGTACACTTGGCTGTCTGGTACACATGGATGGTACATATGGCTGGCGGGTGCACATGGCTGGCTGGTACATAGATGACTATGGCTGGCTGGTGCACTGGCTGGTACATATGGCTGGCTAGTAAACATATCTGGTACATATGGCTGGTAGACATGACTGGTACACTTGGCTGGCTGGTACACATGGCTGGTACACTTGGCTGGCTGGTACACTTGGCTGGCTGGTACACTTGACTGGCTGGTACACATGGCTGGTACACTTGACTGGCTGGTACACATGGCTGGTACACTTGACTGGCTGGTACATTTGGCTGGCTGGTACACATGGCTGGTACACTTGACTGGCTAGTACACTTGGCTGCTGGTACACATGGCTGGCTGGTAGAATATCGCTGGTACACTTGACTGGCTGGTACACTTGGCTGGATGGTAAACATGGCTGGTACACTTGGCTGGCTGGTACACTTGACTGGCTGGTACATTTGGCTGGCTGGTACACATGGCTGGTACACTTGACTGGCTGGTACACATGGCTGGCTGGTAGATATGGCTGGTACACATGGCTGGTACACTTGACTGGCTGGTACACATGGCTGGCTGGTAGATATGGCTGGTACACTTGGCTGGATGGTAAACATGACTGGTCTAAAGCCTCCATGCATCATGGGGGCGATGCACAATTTGTATGCACAAGCATTTTGGACAATTATTGTGCTGTGTATGGGCACTTTGTCGCACAGTGTGTAATCACCTTTAGACCCACCTAGCCCGTTCTTTATAACATCAACTTGAGATCACAAAACGAATGGGCCAAATTGGATTATCTCAAGATCAAAGTCACTGCAGTCTTTAGACATCCAGTTGATTAGACATTTGGCTATAGACAAATCTCTCATGGAAGTCTGCCTAGTGTATGGCCACCTTAGAGAGATCGTGGAGATCATGAAGTCCTGGAAACTGAAGCATTTTGCCCAGTGAAGTTTCTCGTGAACGTTTAAAGAGACGAGGGTTCTGGGCACTTTATAAAGCGGCGATGTGGAGAAGGCGGCCATCTTGGAACTTCCCCAGCTACAGAGAATCGCACAGACTTTGAATCTTATCGTCCCATTCTCACAAGAAATCCATTTGTACTGGAAGAAGCCAAAATAAACATCACAATGTTCTCGTTTTCTTAACATCAGTGACAGTTTGAAGTTGTCTGCGTCCCCACAGCTGTGTTTAAATCCCTTAGTGTTTCCACATGTCGTGACCAAGGTCAAAAAAGAGAAAGCGAATAGGCGTAAAGTGGCACCTTTTATTGGCTACATGACCAGTCCCTCTGGCTATAAAATGCCATGGTAAATGCCAAGGTGCCCAGCTGTCACTAACGGATCTTCAATCTACAGATCTCTAGTGTTGGTGAACTATAATTCCCAGCATCCCCTGACAGCCCATGACAATCAGTTTAACCAAAAGGAACACATTTCACAAAGGATTGCTTTTCCCCTTAAAGGAGAACTAAAGCTAAAATTTAAATGACCCCGCGTGTCAGTGACATGTATATTAGTCTGCAGTTTAATTATAAATAACTGGATTAATAAAAAAAATGTTACTTACTGGGAAAGTGTCACAGACCTAATCAGCGCTGATTACCTGTCTCTTTATTACATTCAGCTGTGTCACAGTCCTAATCAGCTCTGATTACCTGTCTCTTTATTACATTCAGCTGTGTCACAGACCTAATCAGCGCTGATTACCTGTCTCTTTATTACATTCAGCTGTGTCACAGACCTAATCAGCTCTGATTACCTGTCTCTTTATTACATTCAGCTGTGTCACAGACCTAATCACGCGCTGATAACCTGTCTCTTTATTACATTCAGCTGTGTCACAGACCTAATCAGCGCTGATTGCCTGTCTCTTTTTAACATTCAGCTGTGTCACAGTCCTAATCAGCGTGATTACCTGTTCTTTATTACATTCAGCTGTGTCACAGACCTAATCAGCTCTGATTACCTGTCTCTTTATTACATTCAGCTGTGTCACAGACCTAATCAGCGCTGATTACCTGTCTCTTTATTACATTCAGCTGTGTCAGAGACCTAATCAACGCTGATTGCCTGTCTCTTTATTACATTCAGCTGTGTCACAGACTTAATCAGCGCTGATTACCTGTCTCTTTATTACATTCAGCTGTGTCACAGACCTAATCAGCGCTGATTACCTGTCTCTTTATTACATTCAGCTGTGTCACAGTCCTAATCAGCGCTGATTACCTGTCTCTTTATTACATTCAGCTGTGTCACAGTCCTAATCAGCGCTGAGTACCTGTCTCTTTATTACATTCAGATGTGTCACGACCTAATCAGCTCTGATTACTGTCCTTATTACATCAGCTGTGTCACAGTCCTAATCAGCGCTGATTACCTGTCTCATTACATTCAGCTGTGTCCACAGCTAATCAGCTCTGATACCTGTGCTCTTTTACATTCAGACTGTGTCACAGTCCTAATCAGCGTGATACCTGTCTCTTTATTACATTCAGCTGTGTCACAGTCCTAATCAGCGCTGATTACCTGTCTCTTTATTACATTCAGCTGTGTCACAGACCTAATCAGCTCTGATTACCTGTCTCTTTATTACATTCAGCTGTGTCACAGACCTAATCAGCGCTGGTATTACCTGTCTCTTTATTACATTAGGCTGTGTCACAGACCTAATCAGCTCTGATTACCTGTCTTCTTTATTACATTCAGCTGTGTCACAGACCTAATCAGCGCTGATTACTGTCTCTTTATTACATTTCAGCTGTGTCACAGACCAATCAGCGCTGATTACCTGTTCTTTATTACATTCAGCTGTGTCACAGACCTAAAAATCACTGATTACCTGTCTCTTTTTATTACATTCAGCTGTGTCACCAGTACCTATCAGCTCTGATTACCTAGTCTGTTTATACATTCAGCTGTGTTCACAGACCTGATCAGCGCTGATTACCTGTCTCTTTATTACATTCAGCTGTGTCAGTCCTAATCAGCTCGATTACCTGTCTCTTATTACATTCACCTGTGTCACGAGACTAATCAGCACTGATTTACCTGTCTCTTTATATACATTCAGCTGTGTCACAGACCTAATCAACGCTGATACGTCTCTTATTACATTCAGAGGTGTCACGACCGTAATCAACGCTGATTACCTGTCTCTTTATTACACTCACCTGTGTCACAGACCTAATTAGCGCTGATACCTGTCTCTTTATTACATTCAGCTGTGTCACTCCTAATCAGCGCTGATGCCTGTCTCTTTATTACATTCAGCTGTGTCACAGTCCTAATCAGCTCTGGATACCTGTCTCTTTATTACATTCAGCCTGTGTCACAGCCTAATAAGCTCTGATACCTGTCTCTTTAATTACATTCAGCTGTGTCACCAGTCCTAATCAGCGCTGATTACCTGTCCTCTTTATTACATTCAGCTGTTCACAGTCCTAATCAGCGCTGATTACGTCTCTTTTATTACATTCAGCTGTGTCACAGTCCTATCAGCGTCTGATTTTACTGTCTCTTTATTACATTCAGCGTGTCACAGACACTAATCAGCGCTGATTGCACTGTCTCTTATTACATTCAGCTGTGTCACAGCCTAATCAGCGCTGATTGCCTGTCTCTTTATTACATTCAGCTGTGTCACAGACCTAATCAGCGCTGATTACCTGTCTCTTTATTACATTCAGCTGTGTCACCAGTCCTAATCAGCGCTGATTACGTCTCTTTATTACATTCAGCGTGTCACAGACCTAATCACGCTGATACCTGTCTCTTTATTACATTCAGACTGTGTCACACGTCCATTAATCAGCGCTGATTACCTGTCTCTCTTTACATTCAGACTGTGTCACATCCTAATCAGCGCTGATTACCTGTCTCTTATTACATTCGCTGTGTCCACAGCCTAATCAGCTCTGATACCTGTCTCTTTATACATTCAGCTGTGTGACAGTCCTAATTCGCGCTGATTACCTGTCTCTTTATTACATTCAGCTGTGTCACAGACCTAATCAGCTCTGATTACCTGTATCTTTATTACATTCAAGCTGTGTACACAGTCCTAATCCGGCTGATTACCTGTCTCTTTATTACATTCAGCTGTGTCACAGTCCTAATCAGCGCTGATTACTGTCTCTTTATTACATTCAGCTGTTGTCACAGACCTAATCAGCTCTGATTACCTGTCTCTTTATTACATTCAGACCTGTGTCACAGACCTAATTAGCGCTGGTTACCTGTCTCTTTATTACATTCAGCTGTGTCACAGACCTAACAGCTCTGATTACCTGTCCTCTTTATACATTCACTGTGTCAAAGACCTAATCAGCGCTGATTAACCTGTCTCTTTATTACATTCAGCTGTGTCACAGACCTAATCAGCGCTGTACCTGTCTCTTTATTCATTCAGCTTGTAACAGACCTAATCAACACTGATTACCTGTCTCTTTATACATTCAGCTGTGTCACAGAACTAATCACTCTGATTACCTGTCTGTTTATTACATTCAGCTGTGTCACAGACCTAATCAGCGCTGATTACCTGTCTCTTTATTACATTCAGCTGGTCAGTCCTAATCAGCTCTGATTACCTGTTCTTTATTACTTCAGCTGTGTCAGTCCTAATCAGCTCTGATTACCTGTCTCTTTATTACATTCAGCTGTTGTCACAGACCTAATCAACACTGATTACCTGTCTCTTTTATTACATTCAGCTGTGTCACAGACCTAATCAAGATTGCCTGTCTCTTATACTTAATCAGCTGTGTCACAACTTAATCGCGCTGATTACCTGTCTCTTTATACATTCAGCTGTGTCACAGACCTAATCAGCGCTGATTACCTGTCTCTTTATTACATTCAGCTGTGTCACAGTCCTAATCAGCGCTGATTACCTGTTCTCTTATTACATTCAGCGTGTCACATTCCTAATCAGCGCTGATTACCTGCTCTCTTATTACATTCAGCTGTGTCACAGACCTAATCAGCTCGATTACCTGTCTCTTTATTACATTCAGCGTGTCACAGTCCTAATCAGCGCTGATTACCTGTCTCTTATTACATTCAGCTGGTGTCACAGACCTAATCAGCTTGATTACCTGTCTCTTTATTACATTCAGCTGTGTCACAGTTCCTAATCAGCGCTGATACCTGTCTCTTTATTACATTCAGCTGTGTCACAGTCCTAATCAGCGCTGATTACCTGCTCTTTATTACATTCAGCTGTGTCACAGACCTAATCAGCTCTGATTACCTGTTCTTTATTACATTCCACTGTGTCACAGACCTAATTAGCGCTGATTACCTGTCTCTTTATTACATTCAGCTGTGTCACAGACCTATCAGCTCTGATTACCTGTCTCTTTATTACATTCAGCTGTGTCACGACCTAATCAGCGCTGATTACCTGTCTCTTTATTACATTCAGCTGTGTAAAGACCTAATCAGCGCTGATTACCTGTCTCTTTATTACATCAGCTGTGTCACAGACAATAAACACTGATTACCTGTCTCTTTATTACATTCAGCTGTGTCACAGACCTAATCAGCTCTGATTACCTGTCTGTTTATTACATTCAGCTGTGTCACAGACCTAATCAGCGCTGATTACCTGTCTCTTTATTACATTCAGCTGTGTCAGTCCTAATCAGCTCTGATTACCTGTCTCTTTATTACATTCACCTGTGTCACAGACCTAATCAGCACTGATTACCTGTCTCTTTATTACATTCAGCTGTGTCACAGACCTAATCAACGTGATTACCTGTCTCTTTATTACATTCAGCTGTGTCACAGACCTAATCAACGCTGATTACCTGTCTCTTTATTACACTCACCTGTGTCACAGACCTAATTAGCGCTGATTACCTGTCTCTTTATTACATTCAGCTGTGTCACAGTCCTAATCAGCGCTGATTGCCTGTCTCTTTATTACATTCAGCTGTGTCACAGTCCTAATCAGCTCTGATTACCTGTCTCTTTATTACATTCAGCTGTGTCACAGACCTAATCAGCTACTGATACCTGCTCTTTTATTACATTCAGCGTTGTCACAGTCCTAATCAGCGCTGATTACCTGTCTCTTTATTACATTCAGCTGTGTCACAGTCCTAATCACGTGATGATACCTGTCTCTTATTACATTCAGTGGTCACAGTCTAATCAGCGCTGATTACCGTCTCTTTATTACATTCAGCTGGTCACGAACTAATCAGCGCTGATTGCCTGTCTCTTTATTACATTCAGCTGTGTCACAGACCTAATCAGCGCTGATTCCTGTCTCTTTATTACATTCAGCTGTGTCACAGACCTAATCAGCGCTGATTACCTGTCTTTATTACATTCAGCTGTGTCACAGTCCTAATCAGCGCTGATTACCTGTCTCTTTTTACATTCAGCTGTGTCAACCAATCAGCGTGATTACCTGTTCTTTATTACATTCAGCTGGTCACAGTCCTAATCAGCGCTGATTAACCTGTCTCTTTATTACATTCAGCTGTGTCACAGTCCTAATCAGCGCTGATTACCTGTCCTTTATACATTCAGCGTGTGTCACAGACCTAATCAGCTCTGATTACCTGTCTCTTTATTACATTCAGCTGTGTCACAGTCCTAATCACGCTGATTAACCTGTCTCTTTATTACATTCAGCTGTGTCACAGACCTAATCAGCTCTGATTAACTGTATCTTTATTACATTCAGCGTGTCACAGTCCTAATCGCGCTGATTACCTGTCTCTTTTAGACATTCAGCTGTGTCACAGTCCTAATCAGCGCGCTGATTACCTGTCTCTTATTACATTCAGCTGTGTCACAGACCTAATCAGCTCTGATACCTGTCTCTTTATTACATTCAGCTGTGTCACAGACCTAATTAGCGGCTGTTACTGTCTCTTTATTACATTCAGCTGTGTCACAGACCTAATCAGAGCTTATTACCTGTCTCTTTATTACATTCTGCTGTGTCACAGACCTAATCAGCGCTGATTACCTGTCTCTTTATTACATTCAGCTGTTTCACAGACCTAATCAGCGCTGATAACCTGTCTCTTTATTACATTCAGCTGTGTCACAGACCAATCAACACTGATTACCTGTTCTTATTACATTCAGCTGTGTCACAGACCTAATCAGCTCTGATTACCTGTCTGTTTATTACTTCAGCTGTGTCACAGACCTAATCAGCTGATTACCTGTCTTTATTACATTCAGCGTGTCAGTCCTATAAGCTCTGATTACCTGTCTCTTTATTACATTCAGCTGTGTCAGTCCTAATCAGCGCTGATTACCTGTCTCTTTATTACATTCCAGCTGTGTCACAGACCTAATCAACACTGATTACCTGTCTCTTTATTAATTCAGCTGTGCACAGACCTAATCAGCTCTGATTACGTGTCTGTTTATTACATTCAGCTGTGTCACAGACCTAATCACGCTGATTACCTGTCTTTATTACATTCAGCTGTGTCCGTCTAATCAGCTCTGAGACCTGTCTCTTTATTACATCACCTGTGTCAAAGACCTAATCAGCACTGATACCTGTCTCTTTATTACATTCAGCTGTGTCACAGACCTAACAACGCTGATTACCTGTCTCTTTATTACATTCAGCTGTGTCACAGACCTAATCAACGCTGATTACCTGTCTCTTTATACACGTCACCCTGTGTCACAGACCTATTAGCGCTGATTACCTGTCTCTTTATTACATTCAGCTGTGTCACAGACCTAATCAGCGCTGATTACCTGTCGTCTTATTACATTCAGCTGTGTCACAGACCTAATCAACGCTGATTACCTGTCTCTTATTACATCAGCTGTGTCACAGACCTAATTAGCGCTGATTACCTGTCTCTTTATTACATTAGCTGTGTCACAGACCTAATCAGCGCTGATTACCGTCTCTTATTACATTCAGCTGTGTCACAACCTAATCAACGCTGATTACCTGTCTCTTTATTACATTCAAGCGTGTGTCACAGACCAATTAAGCGCTGATTACCTGTCTCTTTATTACATTCGCTGTGTCACAGACCTAATCAGCGCTGATTACCTGTCTCTTTAGACATTCAGCTGTGTCACAGACTAATTAGCGCTGATTACCTGTCTCTTATTACATCAGCTGTGTCACAGACCTATCAACGCGATTACCTGTCTCTTTATTACATTCAGCTGGTGTCACAGACCTAATTAGCGCTGATTACTGTCTCTTTATTACATTCAGCTGTGTCACAGACCTAATCAACGCTGATTACCTGTCTTCTTATTACATTCAGCTGTGTCACAGACCATCAGCGCTGATTACCTGTCTCTTTATTAATTCACGTGTGTCACAGACCTAATTCAGCGCTGATTACCTGTCTCTTTATTACATTCAGCTGTGTCACAGACTAATCAGCGACTGATTACCTGTCTCTGATACATTCAGCTGTGTCACAGACCTAATCAACGCTGATTACCTGTCTTTATTACATTCAGCTGTGTCACAGACCTAATCACGCTGATACCTGTCTCTGTTATTACATTATCAGCTGTGTTCACAGACCTAATCAGCGCTGATTACCTGTCTCTTATTACATCAGCTTGTCACAGACCTAATCAGCGCTGATTACCTGTCTCTTTATTACATTCAGCTGTGTCACAGACCTAATTAGCGCTGTTACCTTGCTCTTATTACCATTCAGCTGTGTCACAGCCTAATACAACGCTGATTGCCTGTCTCCTTTATTACATTCACTGTGTCACAGTCCTAATCAACGCTGATTGCCTGTCTCCTTATTACATTCAGCGTGTCACAGACTTAATCAACGCTGATTGCCTGTCTCTTATTACATTCAGCTGTGTCACAGACCTAATCACGCTGATACCTGTTCTCTTAATTAGCTGGTCACAGACCTAATCACGCTGATTGCTGTCTCTTTATTACATTCAGCTGTGTCACAGTCCTAATCAGCGCTGATGCCTGTCTCTATACTGTCAGCTGTTTCGGGAACTAATACTTGATTACCTGTCTCTTTATACATCAGCTGTGTCACAGACCAATCATCAGCTAATTACCTGTCTCTTATTACATTCAGCTGTGTCAAAGACCTAATCAACGCTGATTGCCTGTCTCTTTTATACATTCAGCGTGTCACAGACCTAATCAGCTCTAATTACCTGTCTCTTTATGCATTCAGCTGTTGTCAGAGACCTAATCAACGCTGATTGCCTGTCTCTTTATTACATTCGCACCTGTTGTCACAGACCTAATCAACCTGATTGCCTGTCTCTTATTACATTCAGCTGTGTCACAGATCATCAACAACGCTGATTGCCTGTCTCTTTATTACATTCAGCTGTGTCGAGACCTTATTAGTGCTAATTATGTCTCTTAAACATTAAAATAGTCACAGTCATAATCAGTGCTGATTGCCTGTCTCTTTATAACATTCACCTGTGTCACAGACCTTATCAGCGCTGATTACCTGTCTCTTTATTACATACACCTGTGTCACAGACCTAATCAACGCTGATTACCTGTCTCTTTTTTACACTCACCTGTGTCACAGACCTAATCAGTGCTGATTACCTGTCTCTTTATTACATTCACCTGTGGCACAGAAACAATCACAGCTGATTACGCTGTCCTTTATTACATTCACCTGGTCGCAGAACCTAATCAGCGCTGATTACCTGTCTCTTTATACATTCAGCTGTGTCACAGACTAATCAGCTCTGATTAACCTGTCTCTTTATTACATTCAGCTGTGTCACAGTCCTAAATCAGCGCTGATTGCCTGTCTCTTTATACATTACCCTGTGTCACAGACCTAATCAACACTGATTACCTGTCTCTTATTACATTCACCTGGTCACAGACCTAATCACTCTGATTACCTGTCTCTTTATACATTCAGTTGTCACAGACCATATCAGCACTGATTACCTTTCTTTATTACACTCACCTGTGTCACAGACCTAATCAGCCACTGATTACCTGTCTCTTTATACACTCACCTGTGTCACGACCTAATCAACGCTGATTACCTGTCTCTTATTACACTCACCTGTGTCACAGACCTAATCAGCATCGATTACCTGTCTCTTATTACACTCACCTGTGTCACAGACCTAATCAGCATGATTACCTGTCTCTTTGTACATTCAGCTGTGTCACAGTCCTTATCAGCTCTGATTACTGTCTCTTTATTACATCAGCTGTGTCACAGACCTAATCAGCTCTGTATTACTTTCTTCTTTATACATAAGCTCAACCTGTTGTCACACCGGATAATCAGCTGCTGAATACCTGTCTCTTTATTACATTCCGCTGTGTCACAGACCTAATACTTGATTCCTGTCTCTTTATTAATTCAGCTGTGTCACAGACCCTAATCAACATGTATTACCTGTCTCTTTATTACATTCAGCTGTGTCACAGGTTCCTTATTTCAGCTCTGCTTACTCTGTCTCTTTATCACATTCAGTCTGTTGTCACAGTCTAATCAGCTCTGATTACCTGTCTCTTTATGTACACTCACCTGTTGTCACAGGACCTAATCAGCACGATACCTGTCTTTTATTACACTCACCTGTAGTCACAGACCTAATCAGCACTGATTACCTGTCTCTTTATTACACTACACTACTTGTCACAGACCTAATCAGCCTGTTACCTGTCTCGTTATTACATTAATCACCTGTGTCACACAGACCTAATCACACTGATTACACTGTCTCTTATTACATTCACTGTGTCACAGACCTAAACAGCACTGAGGTACCGTCTCTTGATTGCATCAGCTTGGGTCAGAGGAACAAGTTTTATAAGACAAAGGCACAACCGTTCGACACTCACATTATAGAGATATTTCAGAAATTTCAGTCTGTTTGAAGACCAAGGTAGTGGATATTTATTCTCCAGGAGGATGGAGTTCTTTTAATATAATATCTGAACAGGGAGAATAACTCTTGTATGCAGAGCGGAACAGGAATATTATTTGTGAAAGTATGTTGTGTACTTAGTATGTTTGTAATAATGTAAGTGGCAGTCTAGGCACAGCGGGTTACCTCAACCAGATAAAGAGGAAATTGTATTAACAGCTGCAATTAGCCCATTATATTCAAAATTAAATTTCCTCCCATGTATGGGTGTGAAACACATTTATAATAACCGACCCTGACTATCTGTATTATATACAATCTCCCCGATATTAATATCCGATCCCTGACTTCTGTATTATATACAATCTCCCCGATATTATAATCCGATCCTGACTTCTATGATATATACAGATCTTCCCTGATATTAATATCCCGATCCCTAATACTGCTGTATTATATACATGCCATATGAATATTCGCATCCCTGACTATCTGGTATAGTTAATATCCTGTATATACCGACCTCCCCTTACTATTATTATATCAATCTCCCTGATATAAATCCGATCCTGACTACTGTATTATATACAATCTCCGATATTAATATCCGATCCCGACTATTGTATTATTACACTCCCTGATATTATATCGATCTACTAGCTGTATAATAACAATCTCCCTGATATTAATATCCGATCCTGACTATCTGTATTATATACAACTTCCCGATATTAATATCGATCCCTGACTACTGTATTATATACAAACTCCGATATTAATATTCCGATCGCTGACTATCGTATTATTATACATCTCCCATGATATTAATATCGATCCCTGACTATCTGTTGTATTATATACAATCCCTGATATTAAATCCGATCCTGACTATCTGTATTATTACAATCTCCCTGATATATATCCGATCCCTGACTATCTGTATTTATTACAGTCTCCTGATATTAATATCGATCCTGACTATCTGTATTATATACAATCTCCTGATATAATATCGATCCCTGACTATCTGTATATATTACATCTCCTGATATTAATATCCGATATCCCGACTATCTGTATTATATACACTCCCTGATATTAATATCCGATCCCTGACTATCTTATTAATACAGTCTCCGATAGTAATAATCCCGATCCCTGACTATCTGTATTATATACAATCTCCCTCGATATTAATATCGATCCCTGACTATCTGTATTATATACAATCTCCCTGATATTAATATCCGATCCCTGACTATCTGTATTATATACAGTCTCCCTGATAATAATATCGATCCTGATCTATCTGATTATATACAGTCTCCCTGATATTAATATCGATCCCTGACTGATCTGTATTATATAAATCTCCCTGATTTAATATCCGATCCCTGACTATCTAGTATTATACAATCTCCTGATATTAATATCCGATCCCTGACTATCTGATAAACAACATCTCCCTGATATTAATATCCGATCCCTGACTATCGTATTATATACAGTCTCCATGATATTAATATCGATTCCTGACTATCTTTATATTAACATCTCCTGAGATTAAACATCCCTGACTATCTGTATTATATACATTCCTGATATTAATATCCGATCCCTGACACTATCTGTATTATATACAGTTCACCTGAATTTAATATCGATCCCTTACTATCTGTATTATATACAATCTCCCTGATATTAATATCGATCCCTGACTACTGTATTAATTCAAATCTCCCTGATATTAATATCGATCCCTGACTACTGTATTATATACAATCTCCCTGAATATTAATCCGATCCCTGACTATCTGTATATATACAATCTCCCTGATATTAATATCCGATCACCTGACTATCTGTATTATATACAATCTCCCTGAATTAATAATCCGATCCCTGACTTCTGATATATATACGTTCTCCCTGATATTAATATCGATCCCTGACTATTGTATTATATACAATCTCCCTGATATTATATCCGATCCCTGATATTGTATTATATACAGTTCTCCCTGATATTATATTCGATCCTAACTATCTGTTATTATATTACAATCTCCCTGTATATTAATTCCGTCCCTGATATCTGATATATCAGTCTCCCTGCTATTAATATCGATCCCTGACTATCTGTATTATAACAATCTCCGATATTAATATCCGATCCCGGACTATCTGTTATCTACAATCTCCCTGATTATATCATCCCTGACATCTGATTATATACAGTCTCCCTGGAATTAATATCCGATCCCTGACTATCTGTTTATATTACACTCCCTGATATTTAATACCGATCCCTGACTATCTGTTTATTATACAATCTCCCTGATATAATATCCGATCCTGACTATCTGTATTATATACAATCTCCCCGATAATAATATCCGATCACTGACTATCTGTATTTTATACAATCTCCCTGATATTAATATCCGATCCCTTGATATCTGTATTATATACAGTATCTCCCGATATAAATCCGATCCCTGACTATCTGTATTATTACAAGTCTCCCTGATATAATATCGCTCCCTGGACTATCTGTATTATTACATCTCCCTGATATTAATATCCGATCCTGAACTATCTGTATTATATACAATCTCCCTGATATTAATTCCGATCCCTGACTATCTGTATTATATACAATCTCCCTGATATTTATCCGATCCCTGACTATCTGTATTATATACAGTCTCCCTGATATTAATATCCGATCCCTGACTATCTGTATTATATACATCCCCTGATATTAATATCCGATCCCTGACTATCTGTTATTATTACAGATCTCCACATATTAAATATCCGATCCCTGCTATCTGTATTTATATACAGTCTCCCTGATATTAATATACGCATCCTGACTATATCTGATTATATTACAATCTCCCTGATATTAATATCCGACCCTGAAATCTGTATTATAACAATTCTCCCGATATTAATATCGATCCCTGACATTCTGTTTATGTACAATCTCCCTGATATTAATATCGATCCTGACTATCGTATTATATAATCTCCCGATATTAATATCCGATCCTGACTATCTGTATTATTACAATCTCCGATATTAATATACGATCCCTGACTATTGTATTATATACAGTCTCCGATATTAATATCCGATCCCTGACTATCTGTATTATTTACAACTCTCCTGATATTAATATCCGATCCCTGACTATCTGTATTAATACAATCTCCCAGATATTAATATCCGATCCTGACATCGTATTATTAACAGTCTCCCTGATATTAATATCGATCCCTGACTATCTGTATATATACAATCTCCCGATATTAATATCGATCCCTGATATCGTATTATATACAGTCCCTGATATTAATATCCGATCCCTGACTATCTGTATATAAAAAGTCTCCCTGATATAATATCGATCCCTGACTATCTGTTTATGTACAGTCTCCATGATATTTAATATCGATCCCTGACTATCTGTATATATACAGTCTCCCAGATAAATATCGTCCACTGACTTATTCTGTATTATATAACATCTCCCTGATATTAATATCGATCCGATATCTGTATTATATAACAATCTCCCGATATTAATATCGATCCCTGACTATCTGTATTAATACAATCTCCTGAATTTAATATCGATCCCTGACTATCTGTATTATATACAACTCCCTGATATTAATATCGATCCCTGACTATCTGTATTATATACAATCCCTGATATTAATATCCGATCCCTGACTATCTGTATTATATACAATCTCCCTGATATAATAGCGATCCCTGACTATCGTATTATAACAATCTCCCTGATATTATATCGATCCCTGACTATCTGTTATTTATACAATTCCTGATATTAATATCGATCCTGACTACTGTATATAATACAATCTCCATATTTAATATCGATCCCTGACTATCTGTATTATATACATCTCCCTGATATTAATATCCGATCCCTGACTATCTGTATTATATACATCTCCCTGATATTAATACGATCTCCTGACTATCGATTATATACAATTTCCTGATATTAATATCCGATCCCTGACTATCTGTATTATTATACAATCTCCCTGATATTAATATCCGATCCCTGCTATCTGTATTAATACAGTCTCCCTGATATTAATATCCGATCCTGACTATCTGTATATATACAATCCTGATATTAATATCGATCCCGACTATCTGTATTTATTATAAGAATCTCCTCTGATATTAATATCCGATCCCTGACTACTGTATTTATATACAATCTCCCTGATATTAATATCGATCCCTGACATCTGTATATATACATCTCCCTGTATTAATATCGATCCCTGGACTATCGTTATTATATACAATCTCCCCGTATTAATATCGATCCCTGACTATCTGTATTATATACAATCTCCTGATATTAATATCGATCCCTGACTTATCTGTATTATATACAATCTCCTGATATTAATATCGATCCGTGACTATCTGTATTATATCAATCTCCCTGATATTAAATCATCGATCCCTGACTATCTGTATTATAATACAATCTCCCTGATATTATATACGATCCCTGACTATCTGTATTATTTACAGTCTCCCTGATATTAATATCCGCATCCCCCTGACTATCTGTATTATATACAATCTCCCTGATATTAATATCGATCCCTGACTATTGTATATATACAGTATCTCCATGCATATTAATATCCGATCCCCTGACTATCTGTATATATACAGTCTCCCTCGATATTAATATCGATCCCTGCTATCTGTATTATATACAATCTCCCCGATATTAATACGATCCTGACTATGTATTATATACAATACTCCCTGATATTAATATCCGATCCCTGACATCTGTATTATATACAATCTCCCTGAATTAATATCGATCCCTGACTATCTGTATTATATACAATCTCCCTGAATATTAAATCGATCCCTGAATATCTGTATATATACAAATCTCCCTGATATTAATATCGATCCCTGACTATCTGTATTATATACAATATCCCCTGATATTAATATCGATCCCTGAATATCTATATTATATACAATCTCCCGATATTAATACCGATCCCTGACTATGTATTATATACAATCTCCCTGATATTAATATCGTCCCTGACTATCTGTATTATATACAATCTCCCTGATATTAATATCCGATCCTGACTATCTGTATTATATACAGTCTCCCTGATATTAATATCCGATCCCTGACTATCTGTATTATATACAATCTCCCCCGATATTAATATCGATCCCTGACTATCTGTATTTTATACAATCTCCCTGATATTAATATCCGATCCCTGACTATCTGTATTATATACAATCTCCTGATATTAATATCCGATCCCTGACTATCTGTATTATTACAGTCTCCCCGATATTTTAATATCCGATCCTGACTATCTGTATTATATACAGTCTTCCCTGATATTAATATCCGATCCCTGACTATCTGTATATATCAGTCTCCCCGATATTAATATCGATCCCTGACTATCTGTATTATATACAATCTCCCCGATATTAATATCGATCCCTGACTATCTGTATATTACAATCTCCCTGATATTAAATCCGATCCCTGACTATCTGTATTATATACATCTCCCCGATATTAATATCGATCCCTGACTATCTGTATATATACAATCTCCCCATATTAATATCGATCCCTGTCTATCTGTATTATATACAGTCTCCATGATATAATCGATCCCTGACTATATGTATTATGATACAATATCCCTGATATTAATATCCGATCGCTGACTATCTGTAGTATATACAATCTCCCTGATATTAATATCCATCCCTGACTATCTGTATTTATACAATCTCCCTGATATTAATATCGATCCCGACTATCTGTATTATATACAGTCTCCCTGATATTAATATCGATCCCTGACGATCTGTATTATACAATCTCCCGATATTAATATCCGTCCCTGATATCTGTATATATACAGCTCCCTGATATTAATCGATCCCTGACTATCCGTATTATATACATCTCCCCGATATTAATATCGATCCCTGACTATCTGTATTATATACATCTCCCTGATATAATATCGATCCCTGACTATCGTATTATATACAATCTCCCCGATATTAATATCGATCCCTGACTATCTGTATTATATACAGTCTCCCTGATATTAATATCGATCCCTGACTATCTGTATTATATACAGTCTCCCTGATATTAATATCCGATCCCTGACTATAGTATTATAACAATCTCCCGAATTAATATCCGATCCCTGACTATCTGTATATTATACTCTCCTGATATTAAATACGATCCTGGACTATCCGTATTTATACAATCTCCCGATATTAATATCGATCCCTGACATATGTACTGATATATACAGTCTCCCTGATATTAATATCGATCCCTGACTATCCGATAATACAATCTCCCGATATTAATATCGATCCCTGACTACTCTGTATATTATTACAATCTCCCTGATATTAATATCGATCCCGACTATCGTATATATACAATCTCCCCGATATAATATCCGATCCCGACTATCTGTATTATATACAGGCTCCCTGAATATTAATATCGATCCCTGACTATCTGTATTATACAATCTCCCTGATATTAATATCCGATCCCTGACTATCTGTATTATATACAATCTCCCGATATTAATATCCGATCCTGACTATCTTATTATATACAGTCTCCCTGATATTAATATCGATCCCTGACTATCGTATTATATACAAATCTCCATGATATTAATATCGATCCCCGACTATCTGTATTATATACAATCTCCCCGATTTAATATCGATCCCGACTATCTGTTTATAACAGTTCCTGATATTAATATCCGACCCTGACTATCTGTATTTATACAGTCTCCCTGATATAATATCCGATCCCTGACTATCTGTATTATATACAATCTCCCTGATATTAATATCCGATCCCGGACTATCGTATTTATACAATCTCCTGTATTAATATCCGATCCCTGACTATCTGTATTATATACAATCTCCCTGATATAATATCCGATCCCTGATATCTGTTTATTAACATCTCCCGATATTAATACGACCCTGACTATTGTATTTATATACAATCTCCCTGATATAATATCGATCCATGCTATCTGTATTATATACAATCTCCCTGATATTAATATCGATCCCTGACTATCTGTATTATATACAATCTCCCCGATATTAATATCGATCCCTGACTATCTGTATTATATACAGTCTCCCTGATATTAATATCCGATCCCTGACTATCTGTATTATATACAATCTCCCTGATATTAATATCGATCCGAACTATCTGTATTAAACAATCTCCCCGATATTAATATCGATCCCTGACTATCTGTATTATATAACATTCCCTCGATATTAATATCCGATCCCTGACTATCTGTATTATATACAATCTCCCGTATTAAATCCGATCCCTGACTATCTGTATTATATACAATCCCCTGATATTAATATCCGATCCCTGACTATCTGTTTATATACATCTCCCTGATATTAATATCGATCCCTGACTATCTTATTATATACTCTCCCTGATATTATATCCGATCCCTGACTATCTGATTATATACAATCTCCCTGATATAATATCCGATCCCTGACTATCTGTATTATATACATCTCCCTGATATTAATATCCGATCCCTGATATCTGTATATATTACAATCTCCCTGATATTAATATCCGATCCCTGACTATCTGTATTATATACAATCTCCCCGATATTAATATCCGATCCCTGACTATCTGTATTATATACAATCTCCCGAATAATATCGATCCCTCGACTATCTGGATTATAACAATCTCCTGATATTAATATCCGATCCCTGATATCTGTATTTATATTACATCTCCCGATATTAATATCGTCCCTGACTATCTGTATTATATACAATCTCCCTGATATAATATCGATCCCTGACTATCTGTATTATTATACAGCTCCCTGATATTAATATCCGATCCCTGACTATCTGTATTATATACAATCTCCCCGATATTAATATCCGATCCCTGACTATCTGTATTATATACATCTCCATGATATAATATCGATACCTGACTATCTGTATTATAACAATCTCTGATATTAATATCCGATCCCTGACTATCTGTATTATACAATCTCCCTGATATTATATCCGATCCCTGACTATCTGATTATTACATTCCCTGATATTAATATCGATCCCTGACTATCTGTATTATATACATCTCCCTGATATTAATATCCGATCCCTGACTATTGTATTATATACAATCTCCCCTGATATTAATATCCGATCTCCTGACTATCTGTATTATATACAATCTCCCTGATATTAATATCGATCCCTGACTATCTGTATTATATACAATTCCCCGATATTAATACGATCCCTGACTATCTGTATTATAACAATCTCCCTGATATAATATCGATCCCTACTATCTGTATTATATACAATCTCCCTGATATTAATATCCGATCCCTGACTATCTGTATTATATACAATCTCCCCGATATTAATATCGATCCCTGACTATCTGATATATATACAATTCCCTGATATAATATCGATCCTGACTATTGTATATATACAGTCTCCCTGATATTAATATCCGATCCCGACTATCTGTATATATACAATATCCCTGATATTAATCGATCCCTGACATCTTGTATTATATACAATCTCCCCGTATTAATATTCCTGACTATCGTAGTATAAACAATTCCCTGATATTAATATCCGATCCCTGACTATCTGTAATTATATACAATCCCTGATATTAATATCCGATCCCTGACTATATCGTATTATATACAATCCCCCGATATTAATATCGATCCCTGACTATCTGTATATATACAATCTCCCTGATATTAATATCGATCCCTACTATCTGTATTATATACAATCTCCCTGATATTAATATCGATCCCTGACTATCTGTATTATACAGTCCCTGATATTAATATCGATCCCTGACTATTGTATTATATACAATCTCCCGTATTAATATCGATCCCTGACATCTGTATTATATACAATCTCCCTGATATAATATCCGATCCTGACTATCTGTATTATATACAGTCTACCTGATATTAATATCCGATCCCTACTATCTGTATTATATACAATCTCCCGATATTAATATCCGATCCCTGACTATCTGTATTATATACAGATCCCTGATATTATATCGATCCCTAACTATCTGTGTATTATATACAATCTCCCGATATTAATATCGATCCCTGACTATCTGTATATATACAATCTCCCTGATATTAATATCCGATCCCTGACATCTGTATTATATACATCTCCTGATATTAATATCGATCCCTGACTATCTGTATATATACAATCTCCCTGATATAATACGATCCCTGACTATCTATATTATATACAATCTCCCGATATTAATATCCGACCCTGACTATCTGTATTATATACAATCTTCCCTGATATTAATATCGATCCCTGACTATCTGTATTATATACAATCTCCCTGATATTAATATCGATCCCTGACTATCTATATTATATACAATCTCCCTGATATTAATATCCGATCCCTGACTATTGTATTATATACAATCTCCCTGATATTAATATCCGATCCCTGACTATCTGTATTATATACAATCTCCCTGATATGAATATCCGATCCCTGACTATCTGTATTATATACAATCTCCCTGATATTAATATCGACCTACTATCTATATTATATACAATCTCCCTGATATAATATCGATCCCTACTATCTGTATTATATACAATCTCCTGATATTAATATCCAATCCTGACTATCTGTATTATATACAATCTCCCGATATTAATATCGATCCCGACTATCTGTATTATATACAATCTCCCTGATATAATATCGATCCTGACTATCTGTATTATATCAATCTCCCTGATATTAATATCCGATCGACTATCTGTATATATACAATCTCCCGATATTAATATCGATCCCTGACTATCTGTATTATATACAATCTCCCTGATATTAATATCGACCCTAACTATCTGTATTATATACAATCTCCCTGATATTAATATCCATCGACTATTGTATTATATACAATCTCCCGATATTAATACGATCCCTGACTATCTGTATTATATAAATCTCCCCGATATTAATATCGATCCCTGACTATCTGTATATATACAATCTCCCCGATATTAATACGATCCCTGACATCTGTATTATAACAATCTCCCTGATATTAATATCGATCCCTGACTATCTGTATATATACAATCTCCCTGATATTAATATCCGATCCGACTATCTGTATTATATACAATCTCCCAGATATTAATACCGATCCCCTGACTATCTGTATTATAACAATCTCCTGATATTAATATCGATCCCTACTATCTGTATTATACAATCTCCCTGATATTAATATCCATCCCTGACTATCGTATTATATACATCTCCCCTGATATAATATCGATCCTGACTATCTGTATTATATACAATCTCCCCGTATTAATCGATCCCTGACTATCGTATTATATACAATCTCCCTGATATTAAACGATCCCTGAAATCTGTATTATATACAATCTCCTGATATTAATATCGATCCTGACTATCTGTATTATATACAATATCCCTGATATAATATCCGATCCTGACTATTGTTATATACAGTCTCCCTGATATTAATATCGATCCCTGACTATCTGTATATATACAGTCTCCCTGATATTAATATCCGATCCTACTATCTGTATATATAATCTCCCTGATATTAATATCGATCCCTGACTATCTTATACATTCCCTGATATTAATTACGATCCCCTGACATCTATATATCAGTCTCCATGATATTAATATCCGATCCCTGACTATCTGTATTATATACAATCTCCCTGATATGAATATCCGATCCCTGACTATCTGTATTATAACAATCTCCCGATATTAATATCGATCCCTGACTATCTGTATTATATACAATCTCCTTGAATTAATATCCGATCCTGTCTATCTGATTATATACAGTCTCCTGATATTAATATCGATCCCTGACTATCTGTATTATGTACAGATCTCCTGATATTAATATCCGATCCCTGACTATCTGTATATATACAGTCTCCCTGATATAATATCCGATCCCTGACTATCTGTATTATATACAATCTCCCCTGATATTAATATCGATCCTGACATCTGTATTATATACATCTCCCTGATATTTATCGATCCCGACTATCTTATTATATACATCCCCGATATAATATCCGATCCCTGACTATCTGTATTATATACAATCTCCCTGATATTAATACGATCCCTGACTATCTGTATTATATAACATCTCCCCGATATTAATATCATCCCTGACTATCTGTATATATACAATTCCCCTGATATTAATACGATCCCGACATCGTCTGAGATACATCTCCTGATAGAATATCGATCCCTGACTATCGTATTATATACAGTCTCCCTGATATTAATATCCGATCCCTGACTATCTGTATATATATACCAATCTCCCTGATATTAATATCCGATCCCTGACTATCTGTATTATATAAGTCTCCTGATATTAATATCAATCCCTGACTATCTGTATTAATACAGTCTCCTGATATAATATCGACCCTGACTATCTGTATTATATACAGTCTCCCCGATATTAATATCCGATCCCTGACTATCTGTATTATATACAGTCTCCCTGATATTAATATCCGATCCCTGACTATCTGTATTATATACAGTCTCCCTGATATTAATCGATCCCTGACTATCTGTATTTACAAGTTCTCCCGATATTAATATCCGATCCCTGACTATCTGTATCTTATTATACAGTCTCCCTGATATTATATCCGATCCCTGACATCTGTATTATATCAGTCTCCCTGATATGAATATCGATCCCTGACATCGTTTTTACAATCTCCTGATATATATCCGATCCCTGACTATCTGTATTATATACGTCTCCCTGATATTATATCCGATCCCTGACTATTCGTTATTATATACAGGCTCCCGATATAATATCGATCCCTGACTATCTGTATTATATACAGTCTCCCTGATATTATATCCGATCCCTAGACTATCTGTTTATATACAGTCTCCCTGATATTAATATTCGATCCCTAACTATCTGTATTATAATACAATCCCATGATATTAATTTCGATACATAATCTGATTATAACAATCTCCCCGATATTATATCGATCCCTGACATCTGTATTATATACAATCTCCCTTATTAATATCCGATCCCTGACTATCTGGATTATATATAATCTCCCTGATATTAATATCGACCTGACTATCTATTATATACAATCTCCTGATATTAATATCGATCCCTGACTATCTGTATTATATACAATCTCCCCGATATTAATATCCGATCCTGACTATCTATTATATACATCTCCCGATCTTAATATCGTCCCTGACTATCTGTTATATACAATCTCCCGATATTATATCCGATCCCTGACTATCTGTTTATTACAATCTCCCTGATATTAATCATCGATCCCTGACTATCTGTATATATACAATCTCCCTGAATTAATATCGATCCCTGACTTCTGTATTATATACAATCTCCCGATATTAATATCCGATCCCTGACTATCGTATTATATACATTCTCCTGATATTAATATCCGATCCCTGACTATCTGTATATATTACAATTCCCGATTATTAATATCCGATCCCTGACATCTGTATTAATACATCTCCCTGATATTAATATCGATCCTGACTATCTGTATTATATACAATCTCCTGATATTAATATCCGATCCCTGACTATCTGTATTATATACATCTCCCTGATTAATATCCGATCCCTGACTATCTGTATATATACGTCCTGAATTAATATCGATCCCTGACTATCTGTATTATATACAATCTCGTATAAATCCGATCCCTGACTATCTGTATTATATACAGTCTCCCCGATATTAATATCCGATCCCTGACTATCTGTATTATATACAATCTCCGATATTAATATCCGATCCCTGACTATCTGTATTAATTACAATCTCCCTGAATTAATATCCGATCCCTGACTATCTGTATATATACAATCTCCCTGTATAATATCCGATCCTGACTATCTGTATTATATACAATCTCCCTGATATTAATATCCGATCCCTGACTATCTGTATTATATACAATCTCCCTGATATAATATCCGATCCCTGACTATCTGTATTATATACAATCTCCCTGATATTAATATCCGATCCTGACTATCTGATTATATACATCTCCCTGATATTAATATCCGATCCCTGACTATCTGTATTATATACAATCTCCCTGATATTAATATCGATCCCTGACTATCTGTATTATATACAGTCTCCCTGATATTAATATCCGATCCCTCTAATCTGTATTATATACATCTCTGATATTAATATCCGATCCCTGACTATCTGTATTATATACCAATCTCCCTGATATTAATATCGATCCCTGACTATCTGTATTATATACAGTCTCCCCTGATATTAATATCCGACCCTGACTATCTGTATATATACAATCTCCCTGATATTAATATCGATCCCTGACTATTCTTTTATTACCTCCCTGATATTATATCCGATCCCTGACTATCTGTATTATATAACAATCTCCCTGATATTAAATCGATCCCTGACTATCTGTATATATACATCTCTGATATTAATATCCGATCCTGACTATCTGTTATATACAATCTCCCTGATATAATATGATCCGACTATTCTGTATTATATACCGTCTCCCTGATATTAATATCGATCCCTGACTACTGTATTATATACAATCTCCCTGATATTAATATCGATCCCTGACATATTATTAATACAGTATCCCTGATATTAATATCCGATCCCTGACTATCTGTATTATATACAATCTCCCTGATATTAATATCCACCCTGACTATCTGTATATTTACATCTCCCTGATATTAATATCCGATCCCTGACTATCTGTATTATATACAATCTCCCCTGATATTAATATCCGATCCCTGACTATCGTATATATACATCTCCCTGATATTATATCCGATCCCGACTATCTGTATTATATACAATCTCTCGATATTAATATCGATCCCTGACTATCGTTATTATATACAGTCTCCCTGATATAATATCCGATCCCGACTATCTGTATTATATACATCTCCCTGATATTAATATCCGATCCCTGACTATCTGTTTTATATACAGTTCCTGATATTAATATCGATCCCTGACTATCGCTTATTATTACAATTCCCTGATATTAATATCGATCCCTGACTATCTGTATTATATACATCTCCTGATATTAATATCGATCCCTGA
This sequence comes from Hymenochirus boettgeri, assembly GCA_019447015.1. NCBI lineage: Eukaryota > Metazoa > Chordata > Amphibia > Anura > Pipidae > Hymenochirus > Hymenochirus boettgeri. The sequence continues at coordinate 43,618 of JAACNH010000286.1, read as the reverse complement.
CTATCTGTATTATATACAATCTCCTGAATTAATATCCGATCCTGACTATCTGTATTATATACAATCTCCCCGATATTAATATCCGATCCCTGACTATCTGTATTATATACAGTCTCCCTGATATTAATATCGCTCCCTGACTATCTGTATTATATACATCTCCCGATATTAATATCCGATCTGACTATCTGTATTATATACAGTCTCCCTGATATTAATATCCGATCCCTGACTACGACTGTATGTATTATTACAAGCTCCCTGATATTAATATCGATCCCTGACTATCTGTATTATATACAATTCCCCGATATTAATAATCCGATCCCTGACTATCTGTTTATATACAATCTCCCTGATATTATATCGATCCTGACTATCTGTATATATACAATCTCCCTGATATGAATATCGATCCCTGACTATCTGTATTTATAACAGTCTCCTGATATTAAATCCGATTTTTTCCTGACTATCTGTATTATATCATCTCCCTGATATTAATATCCGATCTGAAATCTGTATTATATACAATCTCCTGATATTAATATCCGATCCCTGACTATCTGTATTATATATACAATCTCCCTGATATTAATATCGTCCCTGACTATCTGTATATATACAATCTCCTGATATTAATATCGATCCCTGACTATCTGTATATATACATATCTCCCTGATATTAATATCCGATCCTGACTATGTATTATATACAATTCCCTGATATTAATATCGACCCTGACATATCTGTATTATATACAATCCCTGATATTAAGATCGATCCCGACATCTGTATTATATACATTCCCGAATATATCGATCCCTGACTATCTGTATTATATACAATCTCCCCGATATTAATATCGATCCCTGACTATCTGTATTTATACAATCTCCTGATATTAATATCGATCCTGACTATCTGTATTATATACAATCTCCCTGATATGAATATCGATCTGACTACTGTTTATACAGTCTCCTGATATTATATTCGATCCTGGACTATCTGGTATTATATACAATCTCCTGTATTAATATCGATCCCTGACATCTGTATTATATACATCTCCTGTATTAATATCGATCCCTGACTATCTGTATTATATACAATCTCCGATATAAATCCGATCCCTGACTATCTGTATTTATACAAGTCTCCCTGATATTAATATCCGATTACCTGACTATCTGGATTATATACAATCTCCTGATATTAATATCCGATCCCTGACTATCGTATAATACAATCTCCCTGATATTAATATCGATCCCTGACTATTGTATTATATTTACAATCTCCCTGAGATGAATTCCGACCTGACTATCTGTATATATACAATCTCCCTATGAATATCCGATCCCTGACTATCTGTATTAATACAATTCCTGTATTAATATCCGATCCTGACTATCTGTATATATACAGTCTCCCTGGATTAATATCGATCCCTAATATAGGGAGTAATAGACTATTACTATATATAGACTTATATTAGGGAGATAAATATTCTTTATATATAGACGTTATATAGGGAGAAACTGTACTTATAAGGGAGAAAAATATACTTAATATAGACTTATTAGGGTATAAAATATACTTTATATAGGCTTTATATACGGAGATAAATGTACTTTATATAGACTTTATATAGGGGGATAAATATACTTTATATAGACTTATATACAGGAGAATAAAGTACTTAAATAGACTGTTTATAGGGAGATAAATAGACTTTATATAGGGAGATAAATAGAACTTTATTATAGGGAGATAAATAGACTTTATATAGGGAGATAAATAGACTTTATATAGGGAGATAAATAGACTTTATACAGGGAGAAAAATAGACTTTATACGGAGATAAATAGACTTTATATAGGGAGATAAATAGACTTTATATAGACTTTATATAGGGAGATAAATGACTTTATATAGACTTTATATAGGGAGATAAATAGACTTTATACAGGGAGATAAATAGACTTTATATAGGGGAGTAAAATAGACTTTATATAGGGAGGAGATAAATAGACTTTATATAGGGAGATAATAGACTTTATACAGGGAGATAAATAGACTTTATATAGGGAGATAAATAGACTTTATATAGGGGATAAATAGACTTTATATAGGGAGATAAATAGACTGTATATAGGGAGATAAATAGACTTTATATAGGGAGATAAATGACTTTTATAGGGGGATAAATAGACTTATATAGGGAGATAAATAGACTTTATATAGGGAGATAAATAGACTTTATATGGGAGATAAATAACTTATTAGGGAGATAAATAGACTTTTAAGGGAGATAATAGATTTTATGAGTAAATAGACTTTATATAGGAGATAAATAGACTTTATATAGGGAGATAAATAGACTTTATAGGGAGATAAATAGACTTTATTAGGGAGATAAATAGACTTTATAGGGAGATAATAGACTTAATAGGGAGATAAATAGACTTTTAAGGGAGATAAATAGACTTTATATAGGAGATAAATAGACTTTATATAGGGGAGATTAATAGACTTTATATAGGGAGATAAATAGACTATAGATTTATAGGGAGATAAATAGACTTTATACAGGGAGATAAATAGACTTATAGGGAGATAAAAGAGTTATATAGGGAAAGGATAAATTAGGACTTTATATAGGGAGATAAATAGACTTATATAGGGAGATAAATAGACTTATATAGGGAGATAAATGACTTTATATAGGGAGGATAAATAGACTTTTATAGGGAGATTAAATGAATTTATATAGGAGATAAAAGACTTATATAGGGAGATAAATTAGACTGTATATAGGGAGATAAATATTTATATAGGGAGATAAATAGACTTTATATAGGGGAGATAAATAGACTTATATAGGGAGATAAATAGACTTTATAAGGGAGATAAATAGACTTTATATAGGGAGGATAATAGACTTTATATAGGGGATAAATTAGACTTTATAGGAGATAAATAGACTTATATAGGGAGATAAATAGCCCTTATATAGGAGATAAATAGACTTTTATAGGGAGATAATAGACTTTATACAGGGAGATAAATAGACTTTATATAGGGAGAAAATAGACTTATATAGGTAGTATGACTTTATAGGAGATAAATAGACTTTATACAGGATATAAGCTTTATATGGGAGATAATAGACTTTATATAGGGAGATAAATAGACTTTATATAGGGAGATAAAATAGACTTTATATAGGGATAATAATAGACTTTATATAGGAGAGAAATAGACTTATATAGGGGATAAATAGACTTTATATAGGGAGTAAATAGACTTTTATAGGGAGATAAATAGACTTTATAAGGGAGATGAATAGACTTTATACAGGGAGATAAATAGACTTTATAAGGGAGTAGATATAGACTTTATTAGGGAGATTAACTAGGATTTATATAGGGAGAAGACAAATAGACTTTATATAGGGAGATAAATAGACTTTATATAGGGAGATAAATAGACTTTTATAGGGAGATAAATAGACTTTATAGGGGATAATAGACTTATAATAGGGGGATAAATAGAATTTATATAGGGGGATAAATAACTTATATAGGAGATAATAGACTTTTATTAGGGAGATAAATAGACTGTATATGGGAGATAAATAGACTTTATATAGGGAGATAATAGACCTTTAATAGGGAATAAATAGACTTATACAGGGAGATAAAAAGACTTTTATAGGGAGATAATGACTTTTATACAGGGAGATAAATAGCTTTATATAGGAGATAATAGACGTTATAAGGGAGATAAATACGACTTTATATAGGGAGAAAATAGACTTTATATAGGGAGATAAAAATATACTTGATATAGGGAGAAGAATAGACTTTATATAGGGAGTAAATAGACTTATATAGGGGGATAATAGACTTTATAGGGAGATAAATTACTTATATGGGAGATAAATAGATTTATAGGAGATAAACTAGTACTTATATAGGGAGATAAAAAACTTTATAGGAGATAATAGACTTTATATAGGGAGATATACAATAGACTTTATTAGGGAGATAATTGATATTAGGAGATAAATAGGACTTTATATAGGGAGATAAATATACTTTATAAGGAGATAATAGACTTTATATGGGGATAATAGACTTATATAGGGAGATAAATAGACTTTATATAGGGGGGATAAATTAGACTTTATTATAGGGAGATAAATAGATTTATATAGGGGATTAATAGACTTATATAGGGAGGATAAAAAGACTTTATATAGGGAGATAAATATACTTTATAAGGGAGATAAGAACTTTATATAGGGGGATAAATAGACTTTATATAGGGAGATAAATAGACTTTATACAGGGAGATAAATAGACTTTATACAGGGAGAAAATAGACTTTATATAGGGAGATAAATAGAATTAATATAGACTTTATATAGGGAGATAAATAGTACTTATATAGGGAGATAAATAGACTTTATTATAGGGAGATAAATGAATTTATATAGGGAGATAAATAGACTTATATAGGGATAAATGACTTTATATAGGGAGATAAATAGACTGTATATAGGGAGAAATAGACTTTATAGGGAGTAATAGACTTTATATAGGGAGATAAATAGACTTTATATAGGGAGATAAATAGACTTTATAGGGAGATAAATAGACTTTATATAGGGAGATAAATGACTTTATATAGGGAGATAAATAGACTTTATATAGGGAGATAAATAGACTTTATATAGGGAGATAAATAGACTTAATACAGGGAGATAAATAGACTTTATATAGGGAGATAAATAGACTTATATAGGGAGGTAAATAGCTTATATAGGGAGATAAATAGACTTTATACAGGGAGATAAATAGACTTTATATAGGGAGATTTGTAAAAATAGACTTTATATAGGGAGATAAATAGACTTTATATAGGGAGATAAATAGACTTTATATAGGGAGATAAATAGACTTTATACTAGGGAGATAAATAGACTTTATATAGGGAGATAAATAGACTTTAATAGGGAGATAAATAGACTTTATATAGGGAGATAAATAGACTTTATATAGGGGAATAAATAGATTATATAGACAGGGAGATAAATAGACTTTATATAGGGAGATAAATAGACTTATATAGGGAGATAAATAGACTTTATATAGGAGATAAATAGACTTTATATAGGAGATAAATAGACTTTATAGGGAGATAAATAGATCTTTAATAGGGAGATAAATAGGACTTTATATAGGGAGATTAAATAGACTTTATATGGGAGATAAATAGACTTTATAAGGGAGATAAATAGACTTTATATAGGGAGATAATAGACTTTATATAGGGAGAAAATAGACTTATATGGACTTTATATAGGGAGAAATAATACTTTATACAGGAGATAAATGAGACTAATAGGATAATGACTTTATATAGGGAGATTAAATATGATTTTATAGGGAGATAAATAGACTTTATATAGGACTTATATAGGGAGAAAATAGACTTTATATAGGGAGATATAAAATAGACTTTATATAGGACTTTATATAGGAGATTAAATGACTGTATATAGGGAGCTAAATAGACCTTTAATAGGGGGATAATAGGACTTTTATATAGGGAGAGAAATAGACGTTATATAGGGAGATAAATAGACTGTATATAGGGAGATAAATAGACTGTATATAGGGAGATAAATAGACTTTATATAGGGAGATAAATAGACTGTATATAGGGAGATAAATAGACTGTATATAGGGAGATAAATAGACTGTATATAGGGAGAATGGGTGGGACTTTGTGAAGTTGTAAAGATTTACAGGGTTATTCAATAAAAGTTCTTATCGTTTAAAATGGTGCTAATTTTGCCCCAACCAATCAGATTTTATTTAAGATTTGAAAGCTAACATCTGATTGGTTGGGGGAAAATTAGCACCATTTTTAACGATAAGAACTTTTATTGAATCTCCCTGAATAACCCTGAAGGTTTCTAAATGAACCTGTTTTCTTCGCTTTTTTAGCTGTGGTGAGTCAGTTGACTAATTCTCTACTTTTAGAAAAAAAATAGCCATGAGGTTACAGGTTCAAATACCCAGACTTCCTTTTTTTTCTTAATCAAAGCTTGATAGAAAATAACATGGTTAAATCTATGTTCTGTGCTGAGAGGCAGGATCTTCTGTGACAGATGCAAGTCTCTGGGCTGTAATATCATTATTCTGGGGAAAGGCATCGGATTCCTGTTTTTAATCTGCTGAACATTACAGAGCATGTGCAAAGTACTGCGACTACTTAGACTTCCACCAAAAAAAGAGGTGGTTATAGGAGCAGATCCCTTGTACCCACAGATTAATTCATAACTCATCCCACAGCCACAGCAAAGGGAGAGGTGAGACACAGTATTTTTTGAATGTGCTCTGTCTATTGGGACAATGTTGTCTGGTAACTTTAGTTTCCATTTATATATGAGAGTGGTAGTGTTGTCTGTGGTGCCACTAAGTAGCCATTTTACTGCTTTCACAGCCATAACTGTTACGTTCAGGGTGTTCTCCAATGCAGCTCATAATCCGAGATTTTATTACCTTGATTGTGTGTTTCTTTTATAGGTTATAATTAACCAACGTTCCTGGGCTGCCTCTCGGAATCTTGCTCCCTACAAAACTTCCCATCGAAGCAAATGTATTAAATTTCTCAGATTTTCCATCTGCTTTTATCCAAACATGATCGGTTGGATGGCTGTACCACATCCACCCAACTGACTAACCACATCCCCCTCTCCCAATTCATAGCATGGATTCCTATGTCAATTTCAGTTTGGGTATCTTACTGAATCCTTATTGAAGACACAAAGATGGCTGTTGAGGTCAAGTCATGTGACTATGGACATTTTCAAGAAAAACCCACCAGAAATATTGTCCTGTTAGGTGGTCCTCAGGGATGACATACAAAACACTACACCATGCATGATAAACTTCAAGTGTTAAACCTCAGACACCACCAACCTTAAATTTCGGGTTAAGGTCCACACAGCGAGGCCATTCTGCCTTCTCCACACCCAATTTTCTCAATTAATTCATTACATAGAATCTTCGTCTGAAAGAAACCATAAATCCTTCATATTCCAACATTAATGAAAACCCTCTCTACATGTAATCCAGAGGATGGAAATGAACTACAATTAATCCTCTGGATTTTCCTAGGAATTGGATGATTTCTCCCTGGATCAACACACTGTACTACCCGTGTTTATTTAACTCATATTACTATGATGTCTTACTGATGTGAAAAGTATCCAAACACTTTTGAATGTAGTTCTTTTGCCTGCCAAGGCAGAGCTGTCTTTGGACGAGACTCCATTATTTTACTGCTCCCACTGTGAAGAACACTTTGAAGGTGCAATTTTTTTTTTTTGTTCCAATTCTTGTGGTTTTGTACCTGTAAATAAAACAGATCCATACATTTTCCCTTCCTTGTTTGACTATAAATTGTGACAGATCCTTTTGAAATCTTCCTGTTTTTTATCCAGTTTTATTTCTGAAAAGGTACCCATGGTCTTGATACAAGTGCCATCTATGGAAAAGGTGTGTTCTTATTCCTTTTAGACAAGACGATGTTTGTGAGCTTCTTGGATCTTAAGTTATAGATTGAAAGTAATCACTTCCTGGTCTGACCTGTCTCTCTAAGTCTGTGACAGCTGTTCTCCCCCTTCCTATTCTACATGAGAATACAGTGGTTATAGGTGGGTACAGACAACTCTGGGTGAAAGTGTCATGTTACCCCTAACAAGGAGTAGACGTGAGATTTAGGAATTCCGCCATGATTCTTTCCCAATATGTTAAATGTTTTTATTACTGTAAAATTCCGATCACTACTTAGGTTCACTACAACAAGAAAATGAAAAATAAGAGGATCAGCCAGAGGCATTAATGTCCGCTAGGGACTGAACTAATGGTAGGAATTGTTTGTTTTGGACTTGCTTAAAGGAACTCAGTAGCCTGCTGATAGTTAGTTTCTAATAAGTGAGTGAGAGACAGATTGGCTCTTGGTTTGCACCCTGGAGTAAAGATGAATGTGCAACAGATCTGATAAAATTACTCGAAAACCTCGCAGGTATCTTTTTTTTTCTTCTGTTTAAAGGGGAAGCTCACCATAGATTTCAAGTTGAAGGTAGAATTCTTCTAAGCTCCAATGTAAACCAAGACCAGGTCACTCCCAGCCCCACCAAAAAATCTGTCTACACGATCCCCACACATGTCAAACCCCAGCACTAGGTAGGCAACACAGCAGATTACTCTATCCATCTTTTATATAATGGAGTCCCCTAGCAATGCCACTTGCCAAGCCTTCCTGGCCCTAATTGTTACTCCCATGTATTAGAGATGGCAGTTCCCTGGGTGCTCAAGTGATCAACCCACTCTCTACATGCTACTCTTCACCGTAGATGGCCGAACTTGCAAAAATCCGTTCCGTCGCAGATTTTCCGAAAAATTTAAAAATCCCAAAATTCCGCATTTCTGGTATAAATAGCAATGGTAATGCACGTTAATGGCTCGGGGACATAAGAAAAGGTCTGAGGAACACGTTAAAAAAACACTGTCCAGTACCGGAAGCTTCATGCGCTTCCCGTTTTGGCATTACGCGTTGTATTTTCTAGATTTTTCAGAATTTTGAAAATTCTGGATTTTCCCCAAATTCGGAATATTTCAAAATGACGAGAAATCGGAATCTGCGTTCAAGGATTGATTGCTTTTTCCTGTGCAAAGCTGCAATCTTCTTCTTATTAAGCGTTAAAACCCCAGAATTCTCATGCCATGGCTAACGGGGGCTGATAACAAATTGAGCCGTGGTGGGGAATTTGGGAAATGTGTCTAGATCGTTTTCAAAAATTCAAGAAGAATGGAAAATTTGAAAATACGTTTCGTAATTCTTGAAAATATCTGAACATGGTTGGAAAAATCTAAAGAGACGAAATTCGGAAAATCCGCTAAGTCCGGCGATCTCCACCTCGAAAACCGGGGTTTGATCCACGTTCCAGTCCATCTCTATTCTTCCCCTAAGATGGAAAATCTGTTGGGAATATAATGTTCCCAATAACCCTGGACCTCACAGGTAGTGATATGATAGTGCAGAAGTTTTCTGATTGGCCAATCCTATTGCGTAACATAACAACCACTATTCTCCCTGGAACATAGAATTAAATAAAATCAAGCCAAATACCATTAGACCTGCATTGCTGTTAAAGAAAACTCAGACAACTATGCTATATTATTTTAAAGTCATTTGGAGCCTTAAGTTGTCCTTTATTATTCTCTCTGGGCTTTTAGTGTTAAACAAACAAAGTGAAAGTACAAATCAGCCCCAATGGTGGTCCCTGTAAATATTCCAGTTTATTAGTGTCTAATACTCTCCATTGAATTCTGGAACTCCCATAATGCCTTGCACCTTTTTAATTATCCCTCCCCCACTTATCTCTAACCCTAGGGGATCCTGACACTCCCAATATTCTCATAGCAAGTCTGGAACAGCCAAAACAAAACTGAACCCAATCAGGAGCAAGAATAAAAGGAAGAGGTTGAGCAGGGGATGGTTAAAGGGGGGTTAGTTACCTGTCTGAACTTGTTATCCGTTAGAGTTTGTGAACCTTGCATTAGTGGGCAGGGACATGCTATATGTTTCATTGCTATCATCACTGTTTGGGAAACTAACATTGGAATGGAGAATGAAAGAAGAATGATTGAAGCAGAGACAGAAGCCCAATGTGGGAAATGGAAAACTGCATTAATACGCCTCTAATTTTAATGATTTAATGGTTTCAGTGGGTATTATAATACGGTATATGATAAATAATAGATGAGCGGTCCTACTGTATATGGGGACTGGGAGTAATTAAAGGTCTAAAGCTGAAAAATCTTTAAAGATGACAAAACTAACAGGGAGATTCAATAAAAGTTCTTATCGTTAAAAATGGTGCTAATTTTCTCCCAACCAATCAGATGTTAGCTTTCAAATCTTAAATAAATCTGATTGGTTGGGGCCAAAATTAGCACCATTTTTAACGATAAGAACTTTTATTGATAACCCTGTAAATCTTTACAACTTCACAAAGTCCCACCCATTCTCCTATATACAGTTATTTATCTCCCTATATACAGTCTATTTTATCCCCTTATACAGTCTATTTATCTCCCTAATAAAGTCTATTTTATCTCCTAAATATTACAGTCTATTTATCTCCCTATATAAAGTCTATTTATCTCCCTATATTACAGTCTATTTATCTCCCTATATAAAGTATTTATCTCCCTGTATTTATAAAAAGTCTATTATCTCCCTATTTTATAAAGTCTATTTATCTCCCTTAATAAAGTCTATTTATCTCCCTATATACAGTCTATTTATCTCCTATATAAAGTCTATTTATCTCCCTATATACAGTTATATTTATCTCCTATATAAAGTCTATTTATCTCCCTATATAAGTCTATTTATCTCCATACTATCTATCAAGTCTATTTATCTCCTGTATAAAGTCTATTATCTCCCTATAATAAAGTCTATTTATCTCCCTGTATAAGTCTATTATCTCCTATATAAGTTATTTATCTCCCTATATAAAGTCTATTTATTCTCCTTTAAAAAGTCTATATAAAGTATATTTATCTCCTATATACAGTCTATTTATCTCCCTATATAAGTTATTTATCTCCCATCTATATAAAGTCTATTTATCTCCCTATATAAGTCTATTTATCTCCCTGTATAAAGTCTATTATCTCCCTATATAAAGTCTATTTAATCTCCTATACAGCTTCATTTATCCCCTATAATAAAGTCTATTTATCTCCCTATATAAAGGATATATATTTATACTCCCTATATAAAGTCTATTTATCTCCATATATAAAGTCTATTTATCTCCCTATATAAAGTATTTTATCTCCATATAAAGTCTATTATCCCATTTAATTTATAAAGTCTATTACTCCCTATATAAGTCTATTTATCTCCCTATATAAAGTTCTATTTATATCCTATCTTATATAAAGTCTATTTATCTCCCTATATACAGTTATTTATCTCCCTATATAAAGTTATTTTCTCCCTATATACAGTTATTTATCTCCTATATAAAGTTATTTATCTCCCTATATAAAAGTATATAAAGTATATTTTCCCCCTATATAAAGTTATTTATCTCCCAATATAAAATCTATATAAAGTATTTATCCCCCTATATAAGTCTATATAAAGTTATATTTATTTACCCTATATAAAGTCATATATGTTCATATTTCTCCCCGTATATAAAGTCATATTATAAAGTATATTTATCTCCCTATATAAAGTAATTTATCTCCCATATAAAGTATATTTATCTCCACTATCTATTATATAAGTCTATTTATCTCCCTATATAAAGACTACATATGGTCTATTTTATCCCCCTATATATAAAAGTTCATATAAAGTAATTATTTATCTCCCTATATAAAGTTATTTATTCCCTATATAAAGTATATTTATTTCCCTG
>JAACNH010000286.1:0-31949 GCA_019447015.1 Hymenochirus boettgeri | reverse complement strand
CTGACTATATGTAGTTATATTCATTCCCCTGAATTAAGATCCGATCCCCTGACTATTTCTGTATTATAACAGTCTCCCTGAATTAATATGCCTATCCCTGTGTATATTGTCGCTGTATATTTCGGCACGATACTGTATTATATCTCCGTAAATTTATTACTCCTGCTTCTTTCAACTCCGAATATTAATAGCGATCCCTGACTATCTGTATTATATACAATCTCCCTGATATTAATATCCGATCCCTGACTATCTGTATTAATACAATCTCCTGATATTAATATCCGATCCCGGACTATCTGTAATGATATACAGTTCCCGATATATATATCGATCCCTGACTACTGTATTATATACAATCTCCCTGAGTAATATCCGATCCCGACTATCTTATTATATACATTCTCCCTGATATTAATATCCGATCCCTGACTATCTGTATTATATACAATCTCCCGATATTAATATCCGATCCCGACTATCTGTATTATATACAATCTCCCTGATATTATATATCCATCCCGACTATCTGTATTATATACATCTCCCTGATATTAATACCGATCCCTGACTATCTGTATTATTACAGTCTCCCTGATATTATAATCCGATCCCGACTATCTGTATTATATCATCTCCCATGATATTAATATCGATCCCTGACTATCTGTATATAATCAATCTCCCTGATATTAATATCCTCCCTGACTACTGTATATATAACAGTCTCCCTGATATATATATCCGATCCCTGACTATCTGTATTATTACAGTCTCCCTGATATTAATTCCGATCCCTGACTATCTGTATTATTACAATCTCCCTGATATTAATATCCGTCCCTGACTATCTGTATTATATCAATCTCCCTGTATTAATATCGATCCTGACTATCTGTATTTATACATCTCCCTGATATTAATATCCGATCCCTGACTATCTTATTAATATACATCTCCCTGATATAATATCCGATCCCTGACTATCTGTATTATTACATTCTCCCATATAATATCGATCCCTGACATATTATATACAATCTCCCGATATTAATATCCGTCCTGACTATCTGATTATATACATCTCCCTCTGATATTAATATCCGATCCCTGCTTCTGTATTTATACATTCTCCCTGATATTAATTCCGATCCCTGATATCTGTATTATATACAAGTCTCCCGATTTAATTCCGATCCCTGACTATCTGATTATAATACATTCCCGATATTAAGATCCGATCCTGACTATCGTATTATATACAATCTCCCTGATATTAATATCCGATCCTGACTATCTGTATTATATACATCTCCCTGATTAATATCCATCCTGCCTATCTGTATTATATACACCCCATATATTATACGATCCCTGACTACTGGTATTATATACAATCTCCCGATATATATCCATCCCTGACTATCTTGTATTATTACCATCTCCCTCGATTATTAATATCGATCCCTGACTATCTGTATTATATACATCTCCCTGATATTAATCTCGATCCCTGACTATCGGTATGATATACAGCCCCTGATATTAATCTCGATCCCTGACTATCTGTATTTATACAATCTCCTGATATAATGCGATCCCTGACTATCTGTAATATATCACTCTCCTGAATTAATTATCCGATCCCGACTATCTGTATTATATACAATCTCCTCTGAATTAATATCCGATCCCTGACTTCTCTATTATATACATCTCCCTGATATAATATCCGATCCCTGGACATCTGTATTATACACTCCCCGATATAATATCGATCCCGACTTCGGTATTAATACAATCTCCCTGAATTAATATCGATCCCTGACTATCTGTATTATAACAGATCTCCCTGATATTAATATCCGATCCTGATATCGGTATTAATACAATCAAATCTCCCTGGTAATAATCCGATACGACTTCTGTATTTATTTACAATCTCCCTGATATTAATATCCGATCCCTGACTATCTGTATTATATACATCTCCCTGATATTAATATCGATCCCTGACTATCTGTATTATATATCTCCCTGGGATATTAATATCGATCCCTGACTATCTGTATTATATACAATCTCCCGATATAATATCGATCCCGGACTATCTGTATTATTACAGTCTCCCTGATATGAAATCGATCCCTGACATCTGTATTATATACAATCTCCTGATATTAATATCCGCCTGACTATCTGTATTAACAGTCTCCCTGAATTATATCCGATCCCTGACTATCTGTATTATACAAGTCTCCCTGATATTAATCGATCCCTGACTATCTGTATTATATACTTCCCGTATATAATCCGATCCTGACTATCTGTATTATATACAATTCCCCATATTAATATCGATCCCCTGACTATCTGTATTATATACAATCTCCTTATTAATATCCGATCCCTGATATCTGTATTATATACAATCTCCCTGATATTATATCGATCCCGACTGATCTGTATTATATACAATCTCCCTGATATTAATATCGATCCCTGACTACTGTCTTATATACAATCTCCCTTGATATTAATTATCCATCCCTGACTATCTGTATATATACAATCTCCCTGATATATATCCGATCCCTGACTAGTAGTATTATTACAAGTCTCCCTGATTTAATACGATCCCTGGACTATCTGTATTATATACAATCTCCTCCCATATTATATCCGATCCCTGACTATCTGTTTATATACATCGCCTCATAATACGTCCCTGTAATCTGTATTATATCAACTCCCTATATTAATATTCGATCCCTGACTATCTATTATATACAATCTCCTGATTATTAATATCGATCCCTGCTATCTGTATTAATACAATCTCCCTGATATTATATCGATCCATCTAGTCTGTATTATATATACAATCTCCCTGAGATTAATATCGATCCCTGACTATCGGTATTATATAATCAATCTTCCCCTGATATTAATATCGCATCCCTGACTATCTGTATTATTACAATCTCCCTGATATTATATCCGATCCCGTACATCTGTATATATACAATCGCCCTGATATTTAATATCCGATCCATGCTTAATCCCTCTTTGTATTATATACATCTCCCTGATATAATAGCGATCCCTGACTATCTGGTATTATACAATCTCCTGTATATTATCTCATCCCTGACTATCTGTATTATATACAATCTCCCGATATTAATATCGATCCGACATCTGGTATTATATCTCCCCGATATTTATATCCGATCCTGACTATCTGTATTATATACAATCTCCCGATAGTATATCATCCTGACTATCTGTATTATATACATCCTCCCTGATATTAAATCCGATCCTGACTATCTGTATAAATAAACTCCCCGATATTAATATCGATCCCTGACTATTGATTATATACAATCTCACCTGATATTAATATCGATCCCTGACTATCTGTATTATTATACATCTCCCCATATTAATATCGATCCCTACTATCTGTATATATTACATCTCCCGTATATAATTCCATCCCTGACTATCTGTATTATATACAGTCTCCCTGAATTAATATCCGATCCTGACTATCTGTATTATATACAATCTCCTGGCGTATAGATAGCCGATCCTGACATCTGTATTATATACATCTCCCTCCCGATATTATATCCGATCCCTGACTATCTGTATTATATACAATCTCCCCGATATTAATATCCGATCCCTGACTATCTGTATTTTATACAATCTCCTGATATTAATATCCGATCCCTGAACTATCTGATATATCTCATCAGATCTGCCCTGATATTAATCTCGATCCCTGACTATCTGTATTATATATCAGCTATCGCCCTGATATTAATATCCGATCCCGACTATCTGTATTATATACAATCTCCCCGATATTATATCCATCCCTGACTATCTGTATTATATCAATCTCCCTGAATATTAATATCCGATCCTGACTATCTGTATTATTACAATTCCCCTGATTTTATATCCGATCCCTGACTATCTGTATGATATACATCTCCCTGATATAATATCCGATCCCTGACTATCTGTATATATATATCGCCCTGATATTAATATTCCGATCCCTGACTATCTGTATTATATACAATCTCCCTGATATTAATATCGATCCCGACTATCTGTATTATATACATCTCCCTGATATAATATCGATCCCTGACTATCTGTATTATATACAATCTCCCTGATATTAATATCCGACATCCCTGACTATCTGTATTTATACAGTCTCCCTGATATAATATCGATCCATGACTATCTTATTTATATACAGTCTCCCGGATATTAATATCGATCCCTGACGATCTATATTACAGTCTCCCTGATATTAATATCGATCCCTGACTCTCTGTATTATATACAGTCTCCCTGATATTAATATCCGATCCTGACATCTGTATTATATACAATCTCCCCGAATTAATACCGCGATTCCCTGACTATCTGTATTATATACAGATCTCCCGATATAATATCGATCCCTGACTATCTGTAATTATAAAGTCTCCCGAATATTAAATCGATTCCCTGACTATCTGTATTTATCTCCTCCATATTAGTCGATCCCTGACTATGTATTATATACAATCCTCCCTGATATTAATATCGATCCCGGACTATCTGTATTTTATACAGTCTTCCCTGATATTAATATCCGATCCCTGACTATCTGGTATATATCTCCCTATATTATATCCATCCCTGACTATCGTATAATATCCATCATTCCCCTGAGTATTAATATCGATCCCTGACTATCTGTATTATACATCTCCCGGATATCTTAATATCCGATCCCTGACTATCGTATATATACAATCTCCTCCTGATTATAATATCCGATCCCTGACTATCTGTATTATATACAATCTCCCTGATATTAATATCGATCCCTGAATCTGTATTATATACAATCTCCCTGATATTAATATCCGATCCCGACTATCTGTATTATATACAGTCCTCCCTGATATTTATCGATCCCTGACTATTGTATTATATACAACTCCTCCGATATAATATCGATCCCTACATCTGTATTTTACATCTCCCTATATTAACTCCGTCCTGACTATCTGTATTATAACATCTCCTGATATTAATATCCGATCCCTGACTATCTTAGTAATACAATCTCCCTGGATATTAAATACCGATCCCTGACTATCTGTATAT
This sequence comes from Hymenochirus boettgeri, assembly GCA_019447015.1. NCBI lineage: Eukaryota > Metazoa > Chordata > Amphibia > Anura > Pipidae > Hymenochirus > Hymenochirus boettgeri. Next base: position 26,762 of record JAACNH010000286.1, on the reverse strand, counting down.
ATCAGTCTCCCTGATATTAATATCCGATCCCTGACTATCTGTATATATACATCTCCCTGATATTAATCTCCGATCCCTGACTATCTGTTTATATACAATCTCCCTGATATTAATATCGATCCTGACTATCTGTATTATATACATCTCCCTGATATTAATATCCGATCCCTGACTATCTGTATTATATACAGTCTCCCGTATTAATATCGATCCCTGACTATCTGTATTATGAACAGTCTCCCTGATATTAATATCCGATCCCTGACTACGTATTTATACATCTCCCTGATTAATATCCGATCCCTGACTATCTGTATTATATACATCTCCCCTGATATTAGTATCCGATCCCATGACTATCTGTTTATATACAATTCCTCCCTGATATTATATCGATCCCTGACTATCTGTATTATATACAGTCTCCCTGATATTATATCCGATCCCTGACTATCTGTATTATATACAATCTCCCTGATATTAATATCCGTCCCTGACTATCTGTATTATATACAATCTCCCTGATATTAATAGTCCGATCCCTGTACTATCTGTATTATATACAATCTCCCGATATTAATCGATCCCGACTATCTGTATTATATACATACTCCTCCCGATATTAGATCGATCTGACCTATTTATTATCACATCTTCTCTCCCTATATTAATATCGATCCCTGACTATCTGTATTTATGTACATCTCCCTGATATTACTATCGATCCCTGACTATCTGTATTATATACAGTCCCCCTGAATTATTCCGATCCCTGACTATGTATTATAACATCTCCCATATTAATAGTCGATCCTGACTATCTGTATTATATACAATCTCCCCGATATTAATTCTCGATCCCTGACTATCGGTATTTTATACAGTCTCCCTGATATTAATATCCGATCCCTGACTATCTGTATTATATACATCTCCCGATTTAAAGCGATCCCTGATATCTGTATTTATAAATCCCTGTATTAATATCATCCTGACTATCTGTATTATATACAAGCTCCCTGATATTTAATATCCGATCCCTGACTATCTGTATTATATACAGTCTCCCCTATATTAATCCGATCCCTCTAGTGATTTATACATCTCCCCTGATATGTAATATCCGATCCCTGACTATCTGTATTATATACATCTCCCTGATATTAGATACCGATCCCTGACTATCTGTATGATTATTACAGATCCCCTGATATTAAATATCCGATCCCTGACTATCTGTTTATGATACAATCTCCCTGATATTAATATCCGATCCCTGACTATCTGTAATTTATAGACATCTCCCTGATATTAATATCGGATCCTGACTATCTGTATTATATACAATCTCCCTGATATTATAATCCGAATCGATTACATCCCTGATTTCTATCTGACTATTGTATATATCAATCTCCCTGATATTAATATCCGATCCTTGACTTCTGTATTATTCAATCGTCCACTCCCGGATATTAATATCGATCCCTGACTATCTGTATATATACAATTCCCCGAATATAATCGCTCCCTGACAATCTGTATTTATACAATCTCCCTGATATTAATATCCGATCCCTGACTATCTGTATTAATACAATCTCCCTGATATTAATATCCGATCCCTGACTATCTGTATATATACAATCTCCCTGATAGTAATCGATCCCTGACTATCTGTATTATATACATCTCCCGATAAATATCCGATCCTGACTACTGTATTATATAACATCCCCCCTGATATTAATCGATCCCTGACTATCTGTATTATGATACAAGCTCCCTGATATTAATATCCGATCCCTGACATCTGTATATATACATCTCCCTGTTAATATCCGATCCCTGACTATCTGTTATATACAGTCTCCTGATATTAATATCGATCCTGACATCTGTATTATATTACATCCCTCCCTGATATTAATATCCGATCCTGACTATCTGTATTATATCATCTCCTCCGTATTAATATCGCAGTATCCCTGACTATCTGTATTTATACGTCTTCCCTGATATATATCATCCGATCCATCGAAAACGATCTGTATTATATAACAATCTCCCTGATTATGATTAATATCAGATCCCTGACTATCTGTATTATATACAATCTCCCTGATATTATATCCGTCCCTGACTATCTGTATTATATACCGTCTCCCTGATATTAATATCCGATCCCTGACTATCTGTATTATATACAGTCTCCCTGATATTAATATCGATCCCTGACTATCTGTATTATATACAATCTCCCTGATATTAATATCGATCCATGACTATCTGTATTATATACAATCTCCCTGATATTAATATCGATCCCTGACTATCTGTATTATATACAATCTCCCTGATATTAATATCGATCCCTGACTATCTGTATTATATACAGTCTCCAGCTAAAATATCCGAATCCCTGACTATCTGTATTATTACATCTCCCTGATAGTACATAACCGATCCCTGACTATCTGTATATTACAATCTCCCCGAGTGTAATATCGATCCCTGACTAGCGTATTAATATTACAATCTCCCCTAATATTAAAGCGATCCCTACTATCTTATTATATACAATCTCCTATATTATAACGATCCCTGACTATCATAGTATTACAATCTCCCCTCCCCGATATTATATCGATCCCTGACTATCTGAATTAGATACACTCTCCCTGATATTAATATCGATCCCTGACTACTTTAGTAATTACACTTCCCCGATTTAATATCGATCCCTGACGATCTTTATTATATACAACGCCTGATATTAATATCGATCCCTGACTATCTGTATTTCCAGCTCCCTGATATTAATATCGATCCCTGACGATCTGTAATTATATACAATCGCCTGAGATGAATATCGCCCTGATATCGTATTATATACATCTCCCCGAGATATACGATCCCGTACTATCTGTATTATATACAATCTCCCGATATTATTCGAATCCCTGACTATCTGTTGATAATACAGTCTCCTCCCCGATATTAATACGATCCCTGACCATCTGGCTTATAGACAGTCCCCGATATTAAATATCCGATCCCTCACTATCTGTATTATATACAGTCCCCTTATAATTAATATCCATTCCCTGACTACTGATTATATACAATCTCCCTGATATTAATTCCGATCCCTGCTATCTGTATTAGACAATCTCCCTGATATTAATATCCGATCCCTGACTATCTATATTTATACAATCTCCCTGAATATAATATCCGATCCTGAACATCTGTATTATATACAATCTCCCGTATTATATCGTCCCTACTATCTGTATTAGATAACGAGCTCCCTGAATGAATATCGGCCCTGACTATCTGTATTATATAACAATCGCCCTGATGATATAGCCGTCCCTGACATCTGTATTATAACAATCTCCCCGATAATTAATATCGATCCCTGACTATCTGTATTTTAACAACTCTCCCTGATATTACTATCCGATCCCTGACTATCTGTATTATATACAATCTCCCTATATTAATATCGATCCCTGACTATCTTATTATAGACCATCTCCCCGATATTTACGATCCGCATCCCTGACTATCTTATATTATTACAATCTCCTGATATTACTATCGATCATCCCTGACTAGCCTGTAATTATATACAATCTCCCTGATATGAAATTCGATCCCTGACTATCTGATTATATACATCTCCTGAATAATTAATATCGATCCTGACTATCGTAATTAATACAATCTCCCTGAATTAATAGCGATCCCTGCTATCTGTATTTATATACAATCTCCCTGATATTATATCGATCCCCCTGACTATCGTTCATTATATACAATCTCCCATGATTTACTATCCCCGATCCCTACTATCTGTATATAGACAACTCCCTGATATTATATCGATCCCCTGACTATGCTTATTATTACAATCTCCCTGATATTAATATCGATCCCTACTATCTGTATTATAAAAATCTCCCTGAGCTGAATATACGATCCCGACTAACTGTATAGATACAGTCCTCCCGGTTTAAGATCCGATCCCGACCTATCTGTATTATATACAATCTCCCCGATATTATATCGATCCCTACTATCTGTATTATATACAATCTCCCTGATATTATATCGTCCCTGAACTGATCTGTATTATAGACAATCTCCCTGATATTAAAGCCGAGCTCCCTGACTATCTTATTATCATCAATCTCCCCGAGAATAAGATCCGATCCACTGACTATCTGTATTGTATAACACTCTCCCCTGATAGAAAGTATACCGCCTCCTGACTATCTGTATTATATACGTCCTCCCTGATATTAATCCATCCCTGAAATCTGTATATATATACATCTCCCTGATTATTAATAGCCGATCCCTAACTTAACCTGTATTATCTAACAAGCTCCCCTGATATTAATATCGATCCCTGACTATCTGTATTATATACAATGCTCCCGGATATTAATATCGATCCCCTGACTCTGTATTTATACATCGCCCTGATAGCAACGATCCCTGCCTAGCTGTATTATATACAATCTCATCTCCCCCCATATAATACCGATCACTGATATCTGTTGTACCAATCTCCCTGTTTTAATATCCGATCCCTGACATCTTGGATTATTACTCTCCCTGATATTATATCCGATCCCGACTATCTGTATTATATACATCTCCCCTCCCCGATATTAATATCCGATCCTGACATCTGTATTATATACAGTCCCGCCCTGAATTATATCCATCCCGCTATCTGTATCTAATACAGGGCTTCCCTGATATTAAATCCGATCCCTGACCTATCTGTACTATATATACCATTCCTGATGTTAATCGATCCCTGACGATCTTAATTATATACATCTCCCTGATCTTAATATCGATCCCTGACCCTGTATTATATACATCTCCCTGATGTAATATCGATCCCTGACTATCTTATTATATACATCCCTGATCATTAATATCCATCCCTGACTATCTGTAAGTAATACATCCCCCGATATTAATATCCGAGCCGAACAACCTGATATCTGTATTAATCATCTCCCTGAGATTAATTCGATCCCTGAACTATCTGTATTATTACAATCTCCCTTATATTTAATATCGATCCCTACTATCTGTAGTTAAATTCAGTCTCCCTGATATTAATATCCGATCCCTACTATCGTATTATATACATCGCCCCGATATTAATATCCGATTCCCTGACTATCTGTATTATTCAGTCCTCCCTGAGATTAATATCGATCCCTGACTATCTTATTATATACAATCTCCCTGAATATATATATCCGAATCCTGACTATCTTATGAGAATAACAATATAAACTCACCCGTATGAAATATCACGAATCCCTGCATCTGTATTATCGACAGTACTCCCTAATAAGAATAATATCGTACCCAATGAAGATCGTTATTAGATCTACATCACATCCCTGATATTAATATCGATCCCTGACTATCTGTATTATATACTATCTCCCCGGATATTATATCCTCCCCCGATATCCTGTTTAGATACAATCTCCCAGGGGCTCCCTGGTAGTAAATCGATACCTGACGCTGTATTATATACCTCTCCCCGAGATTAATAGCCGATCCCTGACTATCTGTATTATCTCAATCTCCCCGATATTAATATCCCGATCCCTGACTTCTATATATACAACTCCTATATAATATCGATCCCTACTATCTGTATTTATACAGTCTCCCCCGGTATTTATATCCGATCCCGGACTCTCTGTATTATATACGTCTCCCGATATTAATATCCATCCTGACGATCTTATTATATCCAATCTCCCTGATATTAAATCATCCCAACTATCTGTATTTATACAGGTCTCCCGATATTATATCGTCCCTGACTATCTGATGAATACAATCTCCCCGATATTAAGATCCCGAGTCCCCTGACTATCTATATTATATCCCATCTCCCCGATATTAATATCCGATCCCGACTATCTGTAGTTATACAGTCTCCCTGTATTAAGATGGATCCCTGACTACTGTATATATACAGTCTCTCCCCGTAAATATATCCGACCCTGACTATCTTTAATTATCTACATCTCCTCCCCGATATTAATATCCCATCCCTGACTATCTGTAGTAAATCAATCTTCCCTTATATTAATATCCGATCCCTGCTACTGATTATATACAATCTCCCTGATATTAATAGCGATCCCTGACTGTCTGTATTTATATACAATCTCCCTGTATTATATTCGATCCCTCCCTTATATCTGTATTATATCATCCTCCCCGAGTATTATACCGATCCCTGACTATCGGTATTTAGATACAGTTCTCCCTGATATTAATATCCGCTCCCTGACTATCTGTATATCTACAGTCTCCCTGGATATTAAATTCCGTCCCTGACCAGCGTATTAATATACATTCTACCTGCTATTAATAATCCGCTCGCTGACTATCTGTATATATACAATCTCCCCGTATTATCTCCGCTCCATGACTAATCTGTATATATACTTCTCCCCGGTATTAATATCCGCTCCCTGCTATCTGTATTATATACAGTCTCCCCATATTAACAGCCGATCCCTGACTATCTGTATTACATAGCAATTCTCCCCGTATGTAATAGCCGCTCCTGAGAATAGCTGTATTATATACAATCTCCCTGAATATTACTATTCGATCTACTGGCTGTATTATAATACAATCTCCCTGATCGTAATATTCGATCCTGACTATCTGTATTTATACACTCCCGGTATATGAATATCGATCCCTGACTATCTGTAGTATATACAATCGCCCCGATATTAATATCCGATTCCCTGACTATCTGTATTATATACATCTCCCCGATCATAATGCCGATCCCTGACTCTCTGTTATTCTATCAATCTCCCCGATATTAAATCCGATCCTTCACTAAGCTGTATATTCCAATGCCCCTATTTAATTCCATCCCCTGACTATCTGGGTAGATACAATCCTCCCCGATATGATATCCGATCCCTGACTCTCTTTATTATATACAATCCTCCCTCACTATTAATATCCGCTCCCTGACTATCTGTATTATATCAATCTTCCCCGAAATAATTATCCGATCCCTACTATCTGTATTATATACATCGGTCCCCGATATTAATATCTATCCCTGACTATCTGTTTATATACAAGCTCCCCGATATTAATAGCCGTCCCTGACCTATCTGTATTATCATATAAAAAACAATCTCCCCTGATATTAAATCCGATCCTGACTATCGGTATTATTATACAGTCTCCCTGATATTAATATCCGAGGTCCCCTGACTATCTGTATTAATAGACAATCTCCCCCGATCTTAATAGTCGATCCTGACTATCTTATTATATACATCTCCCCATATGAATATCCGATCCATGACTACTTATAATATACAATCTCCCTGAATTATCTCCGACCCTGACTACTGTATTATATACAGTCTCCCTGCTAGTATATCGATCCCTGACTAATCTGTATTATATTCAGGTGCCCCTGATATTAATATCCGCTCCCTGACTATCTGTATTATAACAATCCTCCCCGATATTAATATCCGATCCTGACTATCTGTATTGAGATACAGTCTCCTCGATAGTAATATCCGTCCCTGACTCATCTGTATTATATACATCTCCCCGGTATAATATCGATCCCTGACTATCTTATTTATTACAGTCTCCTGTATTATCGATCCCTTACTATCTGTATTATATACAGTCCCCTCCCTGATTGTAATATCTCCCTGACTATCTGTATATAGACAATCTCCTGAATTAATATCGATCCCTGACTATCTGTTAATACAATCTCCCGGATATTAATAATCCCGATCCCTGACTATCTGTATATATACAATCCTCCCGGATATAAGTTATCCGGTCGCCTGACTATCTGTAGTATATACAATCTCCTGAATTAATATCCATCCCTGAACTATCTTGTATTATATACAGTCTTCTCCCTGATATTAATATCGAATCCCTGACTATCTGTTTCTATTCATATTCGCCCTGATTTAATAATCGATCCTACTATCTGTAGTATATACGTCTCCCCGGTATAATATCCGAATCCTGACTATCTGTATTATAGACAATCTCCCTGATATTAATATCCGATCCCTTGACTATCTGTATTATATACAGACTTCACTGATATAATATCCTTCCTGACTATCCTTGTTTTATATACAGTCTCCCCGAATATTAATATCCGATCCCTGTGATCTGTATTTATAATCTCCCCTGATATTACATCCGATCCCCTGAATATCTGGTATTAATTATACAATCCTCAATCTCCCCGATATTAATATCCGTCCTGACTTCTGTATTATATACCAATCTCCCCATATAATATCGATCCCTGAACTATCTGTATGATATACGTCCCCCCGAGATTAATGCCGATCCCTGACTATCGTATTATTATATCAATCTCCCTGATATATATCCGCTCCCTAACTAGCTGTATTATATAAGTCTCCCCGGATATAATATCCGTCCCTGACTATCTGTATTATATACAATCCGCCTGATCTTAATATCCGATCCCTGACTATCTGTATTAATACCGTCCCCCTGATATTAATATCCGATCCCTGACTTCTGTATTATATACAATCTCCCCGATATTAATACCGATCCTGACTATCTGTATTATATACAATCTCCCGGATATAGATCCGAGCCCGGACTCTCTGTATTATATACGTCTCCCTGATATAATAATCCGAGCCCTGTATCTGTATTATATCCAATCATCCCCTGAGAGTATATCCGATCCCTGAATATCTGTAGTATATACAATCTCCCTTATATTAATATCGATCCCTGACTTCTGGATTATATCAGTCTCCCTGTATTAAATCCGATCCCTGACCTATCTGTATTATATACAATCTCCCCTATATTATATCCGATCCCTTACTATCGTATATATAACAATCTCCCTGATTTATCACCGATCCCTACGATCTGTGTTATATACAATCTCCCTGATATAATATCGTATCCCTTACTATCGTATTCATATGACAGTCCCCTGATAGTAATATCCGATCCCTGACATCTGTATTATATACCATCTCTCCCTCCCTATATTACTATCGATCCCTGACTATCTATATTATATACAATCTCCCCGATATTAATATCCGATCCCTGACCTATCTTATTATTACATCCTCCCCGATATTTAATATCCGTCCCTGACTAGCTGTATTTATATACACTCTCCTGATATTAATATCCTATCCCTGACTATCTGTATTATATACAGTCTCCCTGAATTAATATCGATCCCTGACTATCGGTATTAAATTCATCCGCCCTGATATTAATATCCTATCCCTGACTATCTTATTCTATACAATCTCCCTGATATTAATATCCGATCCCTACTATCTCTATTAGTATACAGTCTCCCGGATATTAATATCCGATTCCCTGACTATCTGTATTAATCATCCCTCCCCCCTGATATTAATAATCGATCCCGCCTATCTGTATATATAAATACACTCTCCCTATATTAATATCGATCCATGACTACTGTATTTATCATCTCGCCTGATATTAAATATCGATCCTGACTACGTATTATTACAATCTCCCTTATATTAAATATCGATCCCTGATCTCTGTATATATACGTCTCCCTTGGGGGGGTATTTATATCCGATCCTAATATGGCGAGATATATTACGAATATATAGACTTTATTCGGGAGACCCATATAGATTTTATATACGTTATATAGGAAGATGACTATACTTTATCTATATTTCTGTTATATAGGGAGATAATGTACTTTATATGGAATACATAGCCTTTATCTATGGATAGATAATATACTTTATAGACTTATATAGTGAGATAATAACTTAGTATCGCGAGATAAATATACTATATTATACGACTTTATATAGGGCTAATAAATATACTTTTAGTTTAGAATTTATAGGAGATACATATACTTTATTAGGGAAGATAAAGTATGCTATATATATAGAGCGTTTATAGGGCTATAAATATACTTTATTTTAGAATTATATCGGGAGATAAATATACTTTATATAGACTTTTATATAGGGAGTTAAATAGGACTTTTATAGACTTTATATGGGAATAATAGACGTTTATGGGAGATTAATCTACTTTATAAGGGGATAACTATAACTTTCTATAGGAGATAACTATACTTTATCTTGGAATAATATTTATAGATAGGGAGATAAAATAGACTTTATATAGGGAGATAAATAAACGGTTATATAGGGGGAGTAATAGGACTTTATATAGGGCGATAAATTTACGATTTATATAGGGAGAATCATTAGACTTTATATAGGGGATATACATAGACTTTATACCGGAATAAATATAACTTTATATGATAGATCACTAGACTTTATATAGGGGGGATATTAGACTTTATAAGGCAGATAATAACTTTGATAGGGATATTAGACTTTATATAGGAGATAAATAACCTTTATACAGGGAGATAAATATACTTAATATAGGGAGATAATAGACTTTCTACCGGGAGATAAATAGCCTTTATCTAGGAGATTAAATAGAGCTTTATATAGGGAGATGAATTACTTTTGATAGGGAGATAAAGATACTTTTATAGGAGATAAATATACTTTATACCGGGAATAGATAGACTTTTATACAGGGAGGATACATCGACTTTAATCTAGGGAGATAAATATACTTTATATAGGGAGATAATTAGACTTTTATAGGGAATACATAGCCTTTATATAAAGGGAAGAGATAATTAGACTTATATAGGGAGATAATAACTTTTAATAGGGAGATGAATATACTTTATCTAGGCATAATATAACTTTATCTAGGGAGACTAATAGACTTTATACAGGGAGATAACTAAACCTTTATAGGGAGATCAAAGACTTTATATATGGAATATTAGACTTTTATAGGGAGATAAAAATTACTTTATATAGGGAGATAATAATACTTTATATAGGGAGATCATTAGACTTTATATAGGGAGATAATATATTTTTATCGGGAGATAATATACGTTGTCTAGGAAATTTCCATTCTTTATATAGACTTTATATGAGGAGATAATATACTGTATATAGACTTTATATAGGGAGATAAATATACTTTATATAGACTTTATATAGGGAGATAGATATACTTTATATAGACTTTATGTTGTGAAATAAATATACTTTGTATAGAGAGATAATTATACTTTTTATGGAGAGATAATTATACTTTAAATGGGGAGATAAATATACTTTATATAGGGAATATATATATATAATTATATATAATATATACTTTGTATCGAGGGTTATATAGGGAATATATGAATACTATACTTTATTTAGGCTTTATATACTGATATAAAGGTACTTTAATAACTTTATATGGTGGATAAATATACTTTATAATAGGGAGATAAATTTACTTTATAAATAGAGATAAATAACTTATATCGAGAGCATCATGTCACTTTAATCATAGGAGATATATATACTTTTCTATAGCATATAATATACTTTTATCTAGGGAGTGAATAACTTTATAATATAGGGAGATATCTCTACTTTATCTAGCAGTATAAATCGACTTTCGTTTAATATAGGGAGATTAATCATCCTATTATAATACTTTAGATAGGGAATAAATATAACTTTATTAGGCAGAGAATATACTGTATATAGTTGATACATATACTTTATATAGGGAGATAATTACTTATATATACTTTAATATCATGAGATAAATATACTTTATAGTATGGAGAATAAATATACTCTTAATAGGGAGATAAATTACTTTATATAGTTGATAATTATTTATATAGGGAATAAATATACTTTATATAGGGAGATGAATATACTTTATATTACTTTATATAGGGAGATCAATATACATTTATATAGGAGCAATATATTTATTAGGGAGATAAATCTACTTTATATCAGGAGATAAATAGACTTTTATATAGGAGATAAAGTTACTTTATATAGGGAATTAATTACTGTATAATAGCTTGGATGTAGGGTAATTAGAACTATCCAGGGAGATGACTATCTTATACAGGGAAAAATATACTTTAGATATGGATATAATAGTACTTTATTATAGGGAGATAAATTAGACCTGTCTATAGGAAATAAATAATACTTATAGGGAGATATACTTTATATATGTAGATAAAATATACTTTATCTAGACTTCTATAGGGGGATAAATATACTTTATATAGTAGATAAATAATACTTAATTGACTTTAATATAGGGATATAATTTACTTTATATAGGGAGATATATACTTTATATAACTTTATATAGGGGAATAATTAACTTTATATAGGGAGATAAATATACTTTATAGACTTTATATAGGAGATAATTTAATTTACTATAGGGAGATAAAAATATACTTTATATACGGGAGATAAATTATACTTTATCTAGACTTTATATAGGGGAGAAATATCGTTATATGACTTTATAAGGGGGAGCATATACTTGATTAGACTTAATAATACGAGATAAATTATCTTTATATTACTTTATCTCGGGAGATACAATTACTTTATATAGGGAGATATTATACGTTATCTAGGCTTAACTATACTTTTTAGGGAGATGAATATACTTTATATAGGGAGTATATCGACTTTAATAAGGCATATCAATACTTCATATAGGCGAGATAAATATACTTTCTATATGGAGATGAATATACTTTATCTAGGGAACTCAATAGACTTTACTATAAGGGAGATAATAGACTTTATCTAGGGAGATATATACTTTAGATAGGAGTAAATATAATTTATATAGGTAGATGAATATCTTATATAACTTTATATAGGGAGATAATATACGTTATATAGGGATTATAATAATCTTTATAATGGGGAGATAAATATATTTGATATAGGGATGAATAGACTGTCTATATTACTTATAAGAGGAGAAAATATAACTTTATTAGGGAGATAAATATCTGTCATATAGATTGATAAATATAACTTTATATAGGGAGATAATATACTTTGTATAGGGAGATAAATATACTTTGTATATACTTTATATGGGAATGATAAACTTTATATAGAGAGAATAAATAATACTTTATAGTAGGTGATATAATAAACCTTTATTAGGAGATAATGACTTTATATCGACTTATATAGGGGGATAAATAGACTTAGATAGGGAGATAAATATACTTTATATAGGGATATATATACTTTATATAGGGAGATAAATAGACTTTATATAGGGGATACATAACTTATCTAGGAGATAAATAGACTTTATATCGGGAATAAATTTCCGTTATATAGGAGAATAAATATTACTGTATTATACTTTAAGGTAGGGGGATATTAGACTTTAACCAGGAGATGGAATATACTTTCTAGAGGGGATAAATTATACTTTATATAGGGAGGAACTCACTCTACTTTATTATAGACTTTATATAGGGGGATAAATATTCTTTCTATCGGGCGAGAAATAGACTTATATAGTAGATAAATATACTCTTTATACTTTTATAGGGGCAAAATATACTTTATATGGGAGATAGTATACCTTTAATATAAAAACAAACGTGATATAGTTGGGTATAAATATTCTTTATATAGGGAAATAAATATACTTTATGTAGACTTTATATAGGGGGATAAATATACTTTGTATAGGGAGATAAATATACTTTATATAGACTTTATATAGGGAGATAAATACACTTTATATAGACTTTATAAAGGGATATAATTATACTTTATATATACTTTATATAGGGAGATAAATAGAACCTTTTATACTTTCTAGAGGGAATACTAGACTGTATATGACTTTATATAGGGAGAAAATAGACTTTATATGATTTATTAGGGGAGATAATATATCTGTATATAGACTTTTATATAGGGGGTAAATATACTTTTTATAGACCTTTATATAGGGGATAACTATACTTTATCTCGGGAGATTAAATATACTTATATGGAGATAAAATGCTTTATATCTACTTATATGGGGATCAATAGACTTTATATAGACTTATATATCGTTAGAATAAATAACAACTTGTTATACTTTATATAGGGAGGTAAATATACTTTATATAGACTTTATATAGGGGGATAACTATACTTTATATAGGGAGATAAATATACTTTATATAGGGAATTAAATATGCTTTATATATACTTTATGTAGGGGGATAAATAGACTTTATATAGACTTTATATAGGGGGATAAATAGACGTAATATATCTTTATACGGGGGATCAATCGACTTTATTAGACTTTAATAGGGAAATAATAATACTTTAATAGAGGAAATAAATAGCTTTAGATAGGGAATAAATCCTTTAAACCATATAGACCTTTATTAGGGGGATAAATAGACCATATGTAGTCTTGATATAGGTAGATAATAGACTTACTCTAGACTATATATATGAGATAAATAACTTTATATAGGAATAAATATACGTTATATAGGGAGAGAATATACTTTATATAGACTTTATAATACGGGGATAATGCTATTAAGACTTTATATAGGGTAATAACTCAGTAAATTACGTTATATAGACTTCATACTAGGGTAATAAAATAATACTTTATAGTAGATTTTATAATGGCGAGCTAATATGACGTTATATAGGGGGATAATATACTTTATATACATTTTATATAGGGAGATAAATATACTTATACTAGTGAGCTAAATATACTGTATATATGGAGAAAATATACTTTATCGAGGGAGATAAATTAATACTGTCTTAGGGAGATCAATATAACCTATATAGGGAGATAATAGACTTTATATCGGAGATAAATAGCTTTATAAGGGAGATCAAACTTATATGGTGATATACTAGACTTTATAATAGGAGATAAATAGACTTTATATAAGGAGATAACTAGACTTTATATGGGAATTAAAATAGCTTCCTATCGTGAGATAAATATACTTTATATAGTAGATAAATAGACGTGATATAGGGAAGATAAATAGACTGTATCTATGGAGATAAATAGACTTTATTAGGGAGATAAATAGACTTTTATACAGGGAGATAAATATACTTATAATAGGAGAATAATAGACTGTATCTCGGGCGATAAATAGACTTTATATAGGGAGATACTAGGACTATAAGGGAGATAAATATACTTAATAGACTTTTCTACAGGAACTAAATAGACTTTAATAGAGGGAGATAAATATTAGCTTTATATAGGGAGATAATTAACTTTATACAGGGAGATAATAGACTTTATATTGGAGATAAAATAGACTTATACAGGAGATAAATAGACTTATATAATGGATAATAGACTGTATGGGGATATAAATAGACTTTAATAGGGATCATTAACTGTATCTATGGAGTATAGACTTATATAGGGAGATAAATAGACTGTCTATAGGTGAATAAATAACTTTATACGGTAAGATAATAGACTTTATATCGGGATGATAAATGACTTTATACAGGGAGATTGAAAAGACTTTAATAATCGAGTACATAGCCTGTATATAGGGAGATAAATAGACTTTATATAGATATAATCAGCTGTCTATAGGAGATAAATAGACTTTATTATAGGGAGATAAATAGACTGTCTATAGGGAGATAAAAACTGTATTAGGAGAGAAATAACTTCGTATATAGGGAGAATGGGTGGGACTTTGTGAATTTGGAAGATTTACAAAACAGTGTTAATTCAATAAAAAGTTCTATCGTTTAAAATGGTGCTATTTTTGCCCCAACCATCTATTTTAATTTAAGATTTGAAAGCTAACTCTGTTGGGTGGGGAAATTCACCCTTTTTTAACGATACGAACTGGTATGAATCGCCCTTGGGAGTGGGTGCAGCGGGAAAGAGGTGGTCAGCGTGAGACCGGAAAGGACTCCCCAGTCCCCATATACAGTAGGCCCGCTCAGCGATTGAGCGAGTATACCGTATGAGGAGCCCACGGAAACCAGGAAAGCATGAAAAGGAGAGGCGTATGCAGGCAGGTGTTGCCCGTGCCCCAGGGGGGCGTCGGCCTGGCAACATGCTTTCTTTCAGGTTCACCATGCCACTGGGGAGGGCCCAAACAGGGGAGAGCGCAATAACATAGAGCATGTCCCTGCCCACGAAGGCAAGGGCACAACGCTCACGGAGACACGGGCAACGGAACTACCCCCTGTAACCACCTCTCAACGCTTTCCGTGGAGTCGGGCTCCTGATTGGGGGGGCAGGGTGGGCGGGTCCAGACTGGCTAGGAAATATTGGGATGTTCCGGATCCCCTAGGGGTTAGAGATAGTGGGGGGAGGAGAATTAAAAAGGTGCAAGGCTTAGGGTGCCAGAATTCAATGGAGAGTTAGACACTATAAACTGCATATTTACAGGGGACCCCCCCATTGGCTGAATTTGTACTTTCACTGGTTGTTTAACACTAAAAAGCCCAGAGAGAGAATAATCAAGGACACTTAAGGCTCCCATGACTTTAATACTATAGAGCATAGTTGTCTGAGTTTTCTTTAACAGCATGCAGTTCTAATGGGTATTTGGCTTGCTTTTTATTTAAGTCTAATGTTCCAGGAGTATGTGTTTGTTTAGTTTACGCAAATAGGAGTGGCCAATCAGAAAACTTTCTGCACGATCAGCTACCTGTGAGGTCCAGGGTTAATTGGACATTAATTACCCAACAGATTTTTCCATCTAGGGAGAATAGAAGATGACTGGACGGGGATCAAAACCCGGTTTTTCGAGGTGGGAGATTCGCGGACTTAGCGGATTTTTTTCCGATTCTCTCTGTGATTGTCCGACCTTGCAGATATTTTCAAGAATTACACACTGTGTTTCAACAAATGTTCCATGGCTTCTTCTTCTTGAATTTTTTGGAACCGAATCTAGACACATTTCCCAATCCCCACGGCAGCTCACTTTTTTATCAGCCCCCGTAGCCTGCAATGAAATTGCTGGGGTTTTTAACGCTTAATAAGAAGAAGATTGCATCTTTGCACAGGAAAACATCAACCGTGAACTCAGATTCGATTTCTCGTCCCCCCCCCCATTTTTGAATATTCCGAATTTGGGAAATCCAGATATTTCAAATTCTGAAAAAATCTCAGAAAATACACGCGTAATGCAAACTGGAAGCGCATGAAGCGTCCGGTACTGGACATGTTTTTTTTTTACGTGTTCCCCTCTGAACAGAACCTTTTCTTTCTGTCCCCGAGCCATTTAACGTGCATTCCATGGGCTATTTATACCAGAACTGCGGAATTGTGGGATTTGTAAAATTTTTCGGAAAATCCTGCGAAACGAACGTATTTTTGCACAGTTCGGCCATCTGACGGTGAAAAGTAGCAATTGAGATGGGTTGATCACTATGCACCCAGGGACCTGCCCATCTCTAATACATGTAGGTTAACAATTAGGGCCAGAAGGCTTGGCAAGATGGCATTGCGAGGTACTCCATTTTTATAAAAAAGAATGTATAGAGTAGCGCTGTGTTGCCTACCTAGGCTGGGGTTTGACATGTGTGGATCTGTAGACCAGATTTTTTGGTGGGGCTGTTGAGTGACCTGGTCTTGGTTTACATTGGAGCTTAGAAGATCGAACCTTCAACTTGAAATCTTGGTGAGCTTTCCCTTTAACAGAAAAAAAAAAAGATACCTGCAGGTTTTCGAGTAATTTTATCAGATCTGTTGCACATTCATCTTCTCCGGGGCAAACAAGAGCCAATCTGTCTTCTCGCAACCTCACTTATTAGAAACGAACTATTTCAGGCTACTGAGTTTCCTTTAAGCAGTCCAAACCCACATTCCTACCATTCGTTCGGCCCACGGACATTATGCCGCTGGCGATCCTCTTATATTGTCATTTCTCTTGTGGTACGTGAACCTCTAAGGATGATCGGAATTTTTACAGTATAAAACATGTTACCATATTGGGGAAAGAATAGTGGCGGAATTCCTAAATCTCCCTTCTACTCCTTGGTAGGGTTAAATGACAACTTTCACTTTTCACCCAAGTTGTCTGTACCCACCTAAACACCTGTATTCTCATGTAGAATAGCAGGGGGAGAACAGCTTGTCACAGACGTAAGAGACAGGTCAGACCGCTGGAAATTAACTTTTCAAGTCTATAACTTAAGATCCAGAGATCTCACAACATCGTCTTGTCTAAAAGGAATAAGAACACGCTTTTGTCCATACTTGGGGCACTTGTAGCAGACCATGGGGTACCTTTTCAAAATAAAAAACTGGATAAAAACAGAAGATTTCAAAAGAGCTGTGCACAATTTTAATAGCCCAACAAGGAAGGGCAAATGTATGATCTGTTGATTTAGGTACAAAACCACACTATTGGAACAAAAAAAAAAAATGCACCTTCAAGTGTTCGTTCACGTGGGAGCAGTAAATATGGGATTCTGTCCAAAGACAGCTCGCCTTGGCAGCAAAGAACTACATTCAAGTTGTTGGATCCCTTTTCACATCAGTAAGACAATTCTAGTAATTATGAGTAAATTAAACCGGGTATTACAGTTGTATCCAGGAATCCATTCCTAGGAAGAATCCGGTAGGATTCATTGTAGTCATTGCCAGCCGCTGTGAGTTACATGTAGAAGGGGTTGTTCATTAATTTGGAAATATGAAGGTATTTAATGGTTGCTTTCAGACGAAGATTCTATTTCATGAATAAATTGAGAAATTGGTGGTGGAGAAGGCAGAATGGCCTCGCTGTGTGGACCTAACCCGACATTTAAGGGTTGTGGTGCGTCTGGTTGAACCTTGAAGTTTATGTCAATGCATGTAAGTGTTGTTGATGTCCATCTCTGAGACCACCTAACAGGACAATTTTCTGGTAGGGTTTTTGCTTGTAATGTCCATATCACACATGACTTGACCCACGCCATCTTGTGTCCTTCATAGGATTCCAGTAAGATCCCAAACTGACATTGACATATTGAACCATGCTTATGATGGGGAAGGGGATGTGGGTTTATCATTGTGGGATGTGGTACAGCCATCCAACCGATCAAATGTTTTGGATAAAAGCATCTGAAAATCTGAGTAAATTTAATACATTTGCTTCGATGGGTAAGTTTTGTAGGTGCCAGATTCGAGAGACAGCCAGAACGGTGGTTTATTATAACCTATAAGAAACCACAATCAA
Organism: Hymenochirus boettgeri; assembly: GCA_019447015.1. NCBI lineage: Eukaryota > Metazoa > Chordata > Amphibia > Anura > Pipidae > Hymenochirus > Hymenochirus boettgeri. The sequence continues at coordinate 7,528 of JAACNH010000286.1, read as the reverse complement.
GGAATAATCTCGATTATGGAGCTGCATTGAGAACACCTCTGAACGGAACGTTATGGCTGTGAAAGCAGTAAATGGCTACTTAATGCACCCAAGACAACACGACCATTCATTAATGACACTAAAGTTACCAGACAACTTGTCCCCATAGACAAGCAAACATTCAAAAATACGGTGTCTCACCTCTCCCTTGCTGTGGCGGTGGATGAGTTATGAAATAATCTGTGGGTACAAGGATCTGCTCCGATGACCCACACCTCTTTTTGTTGGTGGAAGTCTCAGTAGTCTCAGTACTTTGTCAATCGCTGTAATGTTTCACAGATTACCACAATGAACCGATTCCTTTCCCCCAGAATCTGATATTACAGCCCGAGACTTGCATCCTGCACAGAAGATCCTCCTCTCATACACAGAACATAGATTTAACCTGATGTATGTTCTATCAAGCTTTGATTAAGAAAAAAAGGAAGGCTGGGTATTTGAACCGGTAACCTCATGCGCTATGTTTTCTAAAAGTAGAGAATTAGTCACTGACTCCCACAGCTAAAAGCGAAGAAAACAGGTTTCATATTAGAAACTTCAGGTTAGTCAATAAAGTGCTTATCGTTTAAATGGTGCTTATTTGGCCCACAATCAATGTTATCTTTCAACCTTTTAATAAAATTGTTGGGGCACCATGAGCACCATTTTAACGATAAAGAAACTTTTATTGCATCTCCCTGTTTTTCTTTCGCTCGAAACAGAATGGAAGCGAAAAAAAACCCCCAATACACCACACACATGGAAGCCCTTCTTAGCTACAGAATCTACTTCTTACGAAATAGTCTTATAGTAGGGATGGAAGGTTTCGAGTACCGAACCCTGATCTGCTGCAATTTATCCCTTTCGCTACGCGTATTTTTTCGGATTATTCCCTCTTCCGAACCGCGGATTTCTCGTATTTTTGAATACGAGGATTTCTTGATTTTCGAAATGTGGTGAAAATACGTATTGTCCGAAATGACGAGGATTTCTTGTATTTTCGAACATACGTATTTTGAAAATTTTGAATTAACGAGGATTTCTCGTATTTCGAGGTTTTTTTTTTTCAGTTTAAGGTCCGCTCGCGGATTTTAAATTTTTTGATTTGTCTCCGAAAATTGCGCAGACCCTCGAGCGGACCGGATTTTTTGCGAAGTTTCGGCACATCTCTACTTACTAGAGAGGAAGGTTTACAATCTGGAGTTCTGGGGAAAAAGCGAAAAATGACGTTATATATATTATAGATATATATTATATATTATCTTCGATATATCTATATCTATGGAAGATTTTTACTGGAAGATATTATTCTTTAATTTACGTTTTTTTATTATGGTTACCTCGTATTCTGCATATTTTTTGATATGGTAGTGACTCCCATTGTTGGTTCTTCCTATTTCCAGGGTTTCCTTGGAATGTTTCTAACCGTCACTATTAGATTGCTCTGTAGGATCGGTCCCACAGACAAGAAGTCAGTGGGCCATTTACCCCGAGCCGCTAGCGCTCTGGGGTGAATCTCCTCCCGATTTAATATCGCATTTGGTCCGAATGTGGGTAATCCCGATAAGATATTTTAACGCCAGCTAAACTAGCACAAACTTGATATTCATCACGAGCGTCGAAGTGATTTTTGGCGTAACCCGCATCCCACGCTAACACGGTTAGCGTGACTTAACTCCATATAATTGCCAGCATTCTGGATCTCCCTCTGTATCAGTTAATCTTACTATACATCAGATACTAGAATGAGGGCCCAGATTACAAAATTGCCTTTGGCCCCATTCAATCTTACTCAGACTCTCTGTGTGACGGATCTGGATTTCTGACTTTCCCCACGTTATCGATATGCCGACACTTTATAAAAAAGGGAAATATTATTAATTCTGTATTGTCTCTGATGCCATTCCCTCTCCCTTTTTCAATGTATCAGTGCAAAAAGAATGATATTTCCACTTGGGGTCAATTATTCCCGCAGCCTGGGACCTGTGTAATTTCAACTCAGACTCTCCACAGCTGCCAACGAAATAAAAGAAACCCCAAGAGGAATAAGAAAGAAGAAAACTCTCCTTGGCACACTTCGCTTCAACATCTGATGAAAGATGGTGCTAGGGAGGGGCGGTTAAAAGGAATGGGGGCGCTCTGCGATGGCCTGTTTGTTCCCATGGACAAATTGGGAACCAGCAATGGTGCTGGACGTGGGAAGAATCTATCACCAGGAATGCAACAGTTGACCCATTGGCTCCATCCTCACATATTCATGGCTTTCCTCCTGACCTGGCAGCTGGGGTATCAAGACGCCATCAGTAAATACGTCCTGTTCCTATACATTCTGGGAATGATCCCAAGTGAGGTTACCCCTAATTACACAGGCCGATTACTACATGACCGGAACCAGAAATGGATATCGTGGAACCATAGCCCAGTGATGTGAATGAACAATCTCAGTCTAGAGACAATGATGGGGAAGTTTACTCACAGCCGAAAACCAAACATCTAATAAGGCAATATGAACAGAAAGAGTCTACAGTTCTCACTGACCTCACAATTCATTGGGCTGATGTCTTCCCTGGGGGTTCCCAAGACTGGAGGTGCAGGGAAACCCCCGAGTCTTCCTGTGAGTTCTCAGAATGGAGGTGTAGAACCCCAAAGGTCTTCCCTGTTGATTTCTCAAAAAAATGAGGGTCGGAACCCCCACTGTCTTTCCTTGTAGTTTACAAGAATTGGAGGTGTAGGTAACCCCAAGGACTTCCCTGTGATTTCTCAGATAATGGAGGTGGGAACCTAGGTCTTCCTGTGAGTTTACACATGGTGTGTAGGGACCCCCTAGGTCCTTCCCTGTGAGTTGACAAGCAGGGAGGTGTAGTAACCCCTATGTCTCCCTGTATGGACAAGCATGGAGGTTGTAGGAACCCCTAGGTAGGTCTTCCTGTGAGTTGAGAAGCATGGAGTGGGTAAGGAGACCCCAAGGACTTCCCTGTGAGTCTCAAGAATGGAGGTGTAGGAACCCCTGGTCTCCCTGTGGAGTTGACAAGCATGGAGGTGTAGGGAACCCCTAGGTCTTCCCTGTGAGTTGAGAACATGGAGGTGGGAGGGAACCCAAGGACTTCCTGTGAGTTCTCAAGAATGGAGTGTGTAGGGAACCCCTAGGTCTCCCTGTGAGTTTACAACTGGAGGTTGTAGGAACCCCTAGGTCTTCCCTGTGAGTGACAGCTGGAGTGTGGGAACCCCTAGGTCTTCCCGGAGTTGCAAGCATTGGAGGTGTAGGGAACCCCTAGGTCTTCCTGGATTGAACAACAGCGTGGGTGTAGGGGCACCGTAGGTCTTCCCTTGAGTTGACAAGCATGGAGGTGTAGGGACCCCTAGGTCTTCCCTGTATCTGACAAGCAGGGGCGTAGGACCCCCTAGTCTTCCCGGGATTTGACAAGCAGGAGTGTAGGGAACCCCCTAGGTCTCCTGTGAGTTGACAAGCATTGAGTTGTAGGGAACCCCCTAGGTCCTTCCCTGTTAGTTTCACCAGCATAGGGAGGTGTAGGGAACCCCTAGTCTTCCTGTGAGTTGCCAAGCATGGAGGTGTAGGGAACACCTAGTCTTCCCTGTGTTGACAAGCAGGAGGTGTAGGAACCCTTAGTCTCCCGTGATTGACAACATGGAGGTGAGGAACCCCCAAGGTCTCCCTGTGAGTTCACATCACCACAGCAATGGGGTGTAGGGAACCCCTATGTCTTCCCCTGGAGTGGAATGCCTAGGTGTAGGGAACCCCTAGGTCTTCCCTGTGAGTTGAACAAGCATTGAGGTTTGTAGGAACCCCTAGGTCTTCCCTGTATTTAGAAGCATGTAGGTGTTGGGCCCCCCTAGGTCCTTCCCTGTGAGTTGAGAAGCTGGAGTATAGGGACCCCTAGGTCTTCCCTTGAGTTGAGAAGCTGGAGGTGTAGAACCCCTAGGTCTTCCCTGTGATTTTGAGAATCATGGAGTGTAGGGAACCCTAGGGCTTCCCTGTGAGTTGACAAGCCATGGAGGTGTAGGGAAACCCCTAGCTTCCTGTGAGTTGAGAAGCTGGAGGTAATAGGGAACCCCTAGGTCTTCCCTGTATTTAGAAGCGGGAGGTATAGGGACCCCTAGTCTTCCCTGTGAGTTGTAGAGCATGGGAGGTGTAAGGGAACCCCTAGTCCTTCCCTGTGATTTGACAATCATGGAGGTGTAGGGAACCCCTAGTCTTTCCCTGTGAGTTGAGAAGCATGGAGGTGTGGGAACCCTAGGTCTTTCCTGTGAGTTGAGAAGATGAGGTGTAGGGCAACCCCTATGTCCCTTCCCTGTGAGTTTAGACGCATGGAGTGTATGGAACCCCGGTCTTCCTTTTCAGTGGGGGGAAAAAAAAAAAAAAGAGCATGGATGTGTAAGGGAACACCTAGTCTTCCCTGTGAGTTACAAGCATGGAGTATAGGGAACCCCTAGGTCTTCCCTGTGATTTGAGAAAGCATGGAGTGTAGGTAACCCTATTCTTCCCCTGTGAGTTAGAAGCATGGAGGTGTAGGGAACCCCTATCTTCCCTGTGAGGTGAGAAGCATGGAGGTGTAGGGAACCTATCAGGAAGATGACACAGATCACAAAGATAGAATCCATGATGTTGTATGTGGTGTAATCATGCTGCAATTGTTTATCCATGGACCTTCAGAGACAGGTCCACGTTGCGCTACCAGTGCGAGACTTAACTCCCAATAGCGTGATGCGCTGGGTAATGCAAAAATCCCCCACGCATCCTGACGCTCGTGATTCAATATTGCGTTTGCGCGAGTTGTAGCGCAGGATTTTAACCCAGGCAGTGTTCATGGATTTTTAGTGGCGGAGCTATCTGCTGCGTTAAGATACTGCGCTAAAACTTAGCGCAAATGCGATATTGATCGCCATCAGACATTTACCCAGAGCGATTGCGCTGTGGGTAATACCCTGTAACGTCCCCATAACCGGGCAAGTTTGGTTTCCTCCCCCCGCCGCGCTAACATTCCCGGTTAGCTAAACATATTAGATACTTCATTATAGCACAAATGGGAACTGAGCACTGGGGCTAATAGGCCATGAATTGGGCTCTAAAAGCGCCACTGATGTGCCTACCCTGCACCTGTGATAAGCTCAGGGCACCGACGTAAGACGCGTCAGGGGGACCCACCGTTTTGTTTTTTTCAGTTAGCCTCTACTAGCTGTGTGGACACTGAACCGCCATGGTGTTTCTACTTGTAACATGTTGATCCATTCACAGGGACAGTACTGGCTAGATACAAACTGAATTCTGGGTAGCCCTAATTGTTTGTGTAAATGAATATCTAATTGTTTAGCTATGGTTGTGAGAGCCCTGTACTTCATACATATGAGCTGCTGTTTTTGTTACCACTGTAGTTAAAAATGTTTTTAACCTTGTTTTTGTTTTGCACCTCTTTATTCCCAGAGACAACGTGTTACCCGTTTATACATTACGGAGTGATATAATTTCACACGTATTTCTGTTGTGGCAGCAGGTTCCTGTTCCTCTTCTGGTTTAATAGTTTATACTTCACGGGGTTTTGGATAATTCCGAGAGTTTATCAAACTATAAGCATACAAGGGTCTGCGATGAGACCTTCAGGGTTACTCGAAATCGACCGCTACATTCGAGGGTTCTGAAATCGACGATCCTCGGTTACTGAAATCGAACGATACTTCGAGGTTCCGAAATAGAACGATACATTCGAGGGTTACTGAAATCGAACTAATAACATTCGAGGGTTACTGACATCTCACGATACACTCGAGGTTTACTGACATCGTAACGTAAACATTCGAGGGTTACTGAACTCGAACGCGACTTCGAGGGTTTACGGATCGAACGATATCGAGGTTACTGAAATCGACGATACATTCGAGGGTACGGAAATCTAACTCTACATTCGAGGGTTTACTGAAATCGAACGATACATTCGAGGGTTACTGAAATCGAACGATACATTCGAGGGTTACTGAATACGAACGATCTTCGAGGGGTTCTGACATCGAACATAACTTCGGGGTTTACTTGAAATCGAACGCTACATTCGACAGGTTACTTAAATGAATGATACAGTCGAGGTTACTGAACTCAACGATCTTCGGGTTACTGAATCGAACGATACATTCGAGAGGTTCTGAAATAGATGATACTTCGAGGTAACTGAAATCGAACTATTAATTCGAGTTTCCTGAAATCAACGATACATTCGAGAGTTACTGAAAAAAATCGACGATACATTCAGGGTGACTGATCGAACGATACGTCGAGGTTCCTGAATAGACGATACATCGAGGGTTACGGAAATAGAACATACAATTCGAGGGTACTGAAATCGAACGAGACATTCGAGGTTACTGAAATCGAACGTACACTCGAGGTTACTGACATATCGAACGCTCCATTCGAGGGTTACTGAAATCGAATCGAGCGATAGCATTCGAGGGTTACTGAAATCAAGCGATACATTCGAGTGTTCACTGAATCGAACGATACCATTCGAGGGTTACTGAATCGAACGATACATTCGGTTACTGACATCGAACGATACTTCGAGGGTTACTGAAATAGAACGATCATTCGAGGGTTACTGACATCGAACAATCAATTCAGGGGGTACTGAAATCGAACGATACATTACGGGGTTTACTGATCGCACGATCCATTCGGAGGTTACTGAAATCGCAACGATACATTCGAGGGTTACTGAATGAGAAACGATACATTCGAGGGTTACGAATCGAACGATCATTGAGGTGTTATTAAATCAAGCGATACATTCGAGGGTTTACTGGAAATCGAACGATACATTCGAGGGTTAATGATATCGAACTATACATTCGAGTGTTACTGAAATAGACATACATTCGGGGTTACTGAACTCGAACGATACCGTCGAGGTTTACTCGAAATCGAACTATACTATAGGGAGATAAATAGACTTTATATAGGGAGATAAATAGACTTTATATAGGGAGATAAATAGACTTTATACAGGGAGATAAATAGACTTTATACAGGGAGATAAATTATACAATCTCCCTGATATGAATATCCGATCCCTGACTATCTGTATTATATACAATCTCCCTGATATTAATATCCGATCCCTGACTATCTGTATTATATACAGTCTCCCTGATATTAATATCCGATCCCTAATATAGGGAGATAGATATACTATATATAGACTTTATATAGGGAGATAAATATTCTTTATATATATACGTTATATAGGGAGATAAATGTACTTTATATAGGGAGAAAAATATACTATATATAGACTTTATATAGGGCTATAAATATACTTTATATAGGCTTTATATACGGAGATAAATGTACTTTATATAGACTTTATATAGGGGGATAAATATACTTTATATAGACTTTATATACAGAGATAAATGTACTTTAAATAGACTTTATATAGGGAGATAAATAGACTTTATATAGGGAGATAAATAGACTTTATATAGGGAGATAAATAGACTTTAT